>JACEIK010000646.1:346947-373058 GCA_018107945.1 Datura stramonium
TATATATATATATATAAGCAGCATATTAAGGCGCAGGGAGGTCAAAATTGGGTGTCAACACATATTGATACTTTTTGTTTTGATACTTGTTCGGGTTAGTTGGGGGTGTTGTCCCATCAACCCATCGTACGCATTAGAGGCTTTCAAACAAATGTTCAATACTCATCTTGTATGTCTAGTGTTTTGGATGTTTTGATATATTATGTTATTCCATGTATCCGAGATGCCTTATGTTCAGACTTCCTCTTATGTTATTGAATTAGATGTGTGCTCATGCCATGGGTCGACTTGGGGTCTCTCGGAGCTCCTTTTCCCGTGTCTATGATCCGGGCATACGCTCGAGTCATGACAAACTTGGTATCAGAGCCATAGGTTTTGAAGTGTCCTAGGGTGTCTGAAAGCCGCATTAAGTAGAGTCTTTTTCATGGGTATGAAGCGCCACACTTATGATGAAGAGGATATGAGACGTTTAGGAAATGTTCTTTTCTTTCATGATCTATGTCATGCGATGAAAGTCCTTTACTCTTCTAATTCGTTCTATCGCGTTTGCAGAATCATGCCTCCACGTAGAGTGAACGCCAGAAAAAATGGTAACCGTAATGATCATGAGGATGTCTATGATGGTGAGCATCAGCTAGCCCCACCCATTCACGAGAAGCACGCACCAGAGCCAGCTGCCTACGCTGAGTTTAGGGCAGCGATTCAGATGCTGGCACAGGCCATGACTGCCTAGGTTCTGAATTAGAAGGTGGCGCATTTCCCTCAAAATAGGAATGCAGTGGAAGCTAGGGTGAGGGATTTCTTGAGGATGATCCCTCCTGAGTTCACGGGGTCAAAGGTGGACGAAGATCCATATGATTTCATTGAGGAGATTCTGAAGATCACCCAGGTTATGGGGTGAACAATAGAGAGTGTGTTGACTTGACCTCCTATCAGCTAAAGGGGGTGGCTCACATATGGTTTAAGCAATGGAGAGATGCCAGAGTAGCGGGTGCAGGTCTGATAGGTTGGGAGGATTTCCACGCAGCATTTTTGGATCGGTTCTTCCCTTGGGAGATGAGGAAGCTCAAGGAGGCTAAGTTTTTTAATTTGAAGCAAGGTAATATGTCCATTCAGGAGTACGCATTGAAGTTCACCCGATTATCCAAGTATGCTTCGGAGTTGGTGGCGGACCAGAGGGCTCGGGTGAGCTGTTTTTTGCATGGGGTGGCAGATTACTTGGAAAAGAATTATAGGATCACCATGCTTCATCGGGATATCAATTTTCCTCGTATTGTATTGCATGCACAACAGACGGAGTCAGTCTATCGCAGACAAAGGGAGGCCAAGAGGGCCAGGACCGACAGTTGTGGGACTTCTTAGGTCAGGTTAGGGGGTGGACAGTGTCAGCAGTCTCAGCACAGGTCTATCACTCCAGCTTCATCATCGACTAGTACACCATCTAGATTCAGAGGAGATCAGAGGAGCAGGGCTTCAGGCTCGAGAGATCAAGGTAGCATGCAGGTGGAGTGCACTTTTCTAGCTTGTGCGAAGTGCAGCAAGAATCACCCCGAGAGGTACTTAGTTAGCTTGGATGCTTGTTTCATGTGTGGCAAACCCATACATAGACTTAAGGATTGACCCTCAGCCAGATCAGGGGTCGGTGGAGTCCATGTGACAACAACCAGTTCTGCCGCTCCAGCAGCACGTCCACCTCAGTAGGGTGCCTCTACTTGTTCAGCAGGCGGTCAACGCCAAAACAGGTTTTATGCTCTAGTACCCCCTAGGAGCAGGAGGCTTCACCAGATATGGTCATTGATATGTTGCAAGTCTTCCATATTGATACTTATGCCTTGTTAGATCCAGGAGCTACTTTGTCGTTTTTGACCCCTTATATTGATAGTAGTTTTGTAGTTAGCCCTGAAATCCTATCAGAACCATTCTCAGTCTTTACTTCAGTTGGTGAATCAATTGTAGCTAGGCAGGTGTATAGAGGTTGCCCCATTACAGTATTGCATAGGTCACCTCCGCAGACTTAGTAGAGTTAGCTATACTAACTTTGACATTATTTTGGGCATGGATTGGTTGTTTGCATGTTATGCTTCGATTAATTGTAGGACCCATGCGGTGGAATTTCGATTTTCGAGTAAGTCAGTTTTAGAGTGAAAGGGTAATTCAGTTGTACCAGCCGGTCGGTTTATTTCACATCTTAAGGCTAGGAAAATGAATTTTAAGGGCTGCATATATCACCTAGTTATGGTTAAGGATGTTGAGTCCGAGACTCCGACTGTATAGTCAGTTTCAATGGTGTGTGAGTATCCGGAGGTTTTTCCCAATGATTTTCCAGGTGTTCCTTTCGAGCGAGAGATTGATTTCGGCATAGATCTTCTTCCCGACACGTAGCCTATCTCTATTCCTCCCTACAGGATGGACCCAACCGAGATAAAGGAGTTGAAGGATCAGTTTAAGGACCTGTTAGATAAGGGCTTTATCAGACCGAACAAGTCTCCATGGGGTGCCCCAGTGTTATTTGTCCGGAAGAAGGATGGTTCACTTCGGATGTGCATTGACTATCAGCAGTTGAACAAGGTCACCGTTAAGAACAGGTATCCTTTACACAGGATTGATGATTTATTTGACCAGCTTCAGGGTGCCAAGTGTTTCTCCAAGATTGATCTCAGATCCGGGTATCACCAACTTAGGGTTCGGGAGAGTGACATCTCGAAAACTGCTTTAAGGACTTGGTATGGTCATTACGAATTTGTTGTTATGTCTTTTGGACTAACCAATGCCCCTGTATCTTTTATGGATATAATGAACAGGGTGTTCAAGGTATATTTGGACATGTTCATGATCGTGTTCATCGATGATATCCTTATATACTCTCGGAGCGAGGAGGAGCATGCCGCTCACTTGAGAGTGGTGCTTTAGACCCTCAAGGATTGTCATTTTTATGCAAAGTTCAACAAATGTGAGTTTTGGTTGGACTCTGTGGCATTTTTGGGCCATGTGGTATCGAGTGAGGGCATAAAGGTAGATTGTCAAAAAATTGTGGCGGTGAAGAATTGGCCCAGATTGGTGAACCCATTAGATATTAGGAGCTTTTTGGTCTTAGCGGGTTACTATCGGAGATTTGTTGAGGGATTTTCATCTATTGCAGCACCTTTGACCAAGTTGACTCAGAAGAAGGTAAAGTTCCAATGGTCGGAGGCTTGTGAGAAAAGCTTCCAAGAGTTGAAGACTCGACTCACTTCAGCACCAGTGTTGACCCTACCTGAGGGGACCGATGGTTTTATGGTGTATTGTGATGCTTCGAGAATCGGACTTGGGTGTGTGTTGATGCAACATGGGAAAGTGATAGCATATGCCTCAAGACAGTTGAAAGTCATATGAGAAGAATTACCCGACCTATGATCTTGAGTTGGCCGCGGTGGTGTTCGCATTGAATATATGGCAGCATTACTTGTATGGGGTCCACGTGGATGTATTCACGGATCACAAGAGCTTGCAATATGTGTTCACACAGAAAGACCTCAATCTTCGGCAAAGGAGGTGGTTGGAGCTACTAAAGGACTACGAAATGAGTGTCCTTTACCACCCGGAGGCTAATGTGGTAGCGGACGCACTTAGTAGGCTCTCTATGGAGAGTGTGTCCCACGTGGAGGAGGGAAGGAAGGAGTTGGTGAAAGATGTCCATTGACTTGCGAGGTTTCCTTGGTGATGGATGTGAAATCCAGACAAGATGAGGATCTGATTTTGGTAAAGTTGAAGGAAGTCAGAAGGTGGAGGTCTTCTCCCAAGGGGGAGATGGGGTGGTGCGGTACCAGGGTCGTCTATGTGTTTCAGATATTGATAATTTGAGGGACTGGATATTGCATGAGGCACATAGATCCAGGTATTCTATCCATCAGGGTGCCACCAAGATATATCATGATTTTCGGGAAATATATTGGTGGAACGACATGTAGAAGGATATCGCGGGATTTGTAGCCAGGTGCCCGAACTGTCAGCAAGTTAAGGTCGAACATCAACGGCCGAGAGGTGTACTTCAGGATATTAGCATTCCCACTTGGAAGTGGGAAGAGATTAATATGGATTTCATTACAGGCCTACCTCGTACTCGCCGACATTATGATTCCATTTGGTTGGTGGTAGACAGGTTGACCAAGGCGGCACATTTCCTACCGGTGAAAACCACAGATTCAACGGATGCTTCATGGAGTGCCCTTGTCTATTATTTCAGACCGAGGTACTCAGTTTACCTCCTAGTTCTGGCGGTCTTTTCAAGAGGGGCTTGGGACTCAGGTTAAACTCAGCACAATATTTCATCCGCAAATGGATGGTCAGGCGGAGCGAACAATCCAGACTCTCAAGGACATGTTGAGAGTATGTGTGATGGATTTTAATGGTAGCTGGGATGATCATTTGCCCGTGATCGAGTTTGCTTATAATAACAGCAATCACTCTAGTATCCAAATGGCACCGTTCGAAGCTCTCTACGGGCGGAGATGTAGATCGCCCATCGGATGGTTTGAGGTTGGTGAGGCAGCTATGATAGGGCCAGAGTCGGTTCATGAGGCTATGGTAAAGTTTTAGTTGATAGGGACAGGCTCAAAACCACTCAGAGTCGTTAAAATTCATACGCTGATGTGAGGAGGAGAGAGTTGGAGTTCGAGGTGGACGATTGGGTATTTCTGAAGGTATCCCCCATGAGGGGAGTCATGCAGTTCGGAAGGAAAGGAAAACTTAGTCCCCACTATGTTGCTCCCTACCGGGTCATGAGAAGAGTTTGTAAGGTAGCGTATGAGTTGGACTTGCCCTCAAAGTTATCGTCTGTACATCCCGTGTTTTATGTGTCGCTTTTGAAGAAGTGTTTGGGAGATCCAACTCTAGTAGTCCCGTTGGATAGCGTTGGTGTAAAAGACAACCTCAGCTATGAAGAAGTACCAGTAGAAATATTGGATAGTCAAGTTCAGAAGATAAGGAACAAGGAAGTATCTTCAGTTAAAATTCTATGGAGGAATCAACATATCAAAGGAGCTACATGGGAAACTGAAATGGATATGATGGCTAGATACCCGCATTTATTCTCTGCCGGCTCAGTTTCAGTTTGAGGTATCAGGTTTTGCCCTAATTTTCTAATCAGTTTCCATGTTTAGTTCATGTGCGCAAGTTTGTTTTATGTTATGATAGATGTATGTGATGTCTGAATTCGGTTCAGCTATGTAGTTCTTTTCGGAGGTAGTCATTCCACCAATTTTCAGTTTAAATGATCAGTATTTGAAGATGATAATTGCATGTTTTTGTTTTCTTCTTGTTTCCTACATTCGAGGATGAATATTCCCAAGGGGGAGATATTGTAATACCCTGAAAGTGCTTGAGAATAGACCCGAGAGTTAAAAGTTGAAAGCTGCTGAAATGGGAAAAATTGCACAAAACGGGTGACCTAACAACTCGTGGTATAAAACCATGGGTCGTTGTATGCAGTCGTTGGTTAGGGAAGGCTTGGTGGCAGTGGAGACAACGGACGACACAATGAGTCATTGTAGGGAACAACGAGCCGTTGTCAACAGCGTTGGAGGAGGCTGGGTTCAACAGGTGGCATACTACGGGTCTTCCAATGACTCGTTGTGGGATGTATCGACTCGTTGTTACCGGTCGTTGTTTTGGTGCAAGAATTTCCAGTATGTGTGATGGATCGTGACCACGACTAGTTGGAGGAAACAATGAGTCATGGTAAGGCTCGTGGTAAGAAGGTTCAACTTTTGTGAAAGGGAAACAACGGTCGATGTAACGATCTGTTGTCTCAAAGGACGAGTCGTCCTGTTCGTCTGTCATTCAGATCCGGAGGAAAGTCCCATGTAGTGCAAATGACGAGCAATAGAACAGGTCGTCGTTGGTTCTGACGACCCGTTGGTTCCGTCCGTTGGTCTAACCCGGACAGTTTTCAGGGTAGATATATTAAGGGAATTTTCAACTTTTTCATGTTATAAGACCCTAAACTACGTCATTTTAGCTTATGAAAGGTGGGTTTTTAGGGGGATAATTTATTCTAAGTCCTCATTCATGCATGCAAGAACATAGAGGTAATCAAAGGTGATTAAAGACTTTTCTCTTAAATTCTTCCAATTTCCTTTTTGGGCATTCAAGAGAAGTTTAGAACCAGTTATTCCTAGGTATGTAAGGCTATCAATGGGTGATTTCTTCCACACCCATTCCCATCCTCTATGATTTTTACAAAAAACTTATTAAAAACTCATGGGGTTTTGAAGATGATTTTCATAAAAGTCTAATGATTCGATAATGGGTTTTGTGATTTTAGATTCTCATCATAATCTATGGGTTTTAATTAGTTTTTATTATTTAAATCATTTATAATTTCATGGATTTTGATTTCTATGAAATTAAGCCTAATTATGCATGACCCATGATGAATCGATTTATGATTTACTTTTCCTATAATGATATTTTCAAGCCCGACATGAATTATGATTTAAATTATGGATTTTATCAATCACCCATCATGATTTTATGAATTTCAAGCTATATGCATGATTCACAAGTATGTATGAACCTTATGATGTATGAATTAGGTTTTGGCCGACTAACGGGCCTTATATCATGGCTAGTTCACGTATATACAAGCATGTTTATGATTATCATGATTTAACTAGCCCATGAATTCATGCATGTTATACTATGAGCACTATATATGTTTTGGGAGTAGTATTGAACACCGAGTAGGTTCGGGGCTCAGGTTAAGCCCCAAATCTCATAAACTACGTGCCACCATAGGTATGTTGGGACCTCCTTCATGACTGTCCCCGGCCCAATTGGCCCTTTTCATGGTGATATCACACTTTCATGGTTCTACCCTTGGAAAGGTACGGGCACCCTCCCGACTAGGGTTATAAGTCGGGCTTCATGTGTGCTCATATGGGGTATGTCGGTTAAGAGAATTTTTCACCGTTCCTCATGATTTATGCATGTTATGATTATGTAATTTGGCTCAAGTCATGTTAAGTAAAACTCTTTTCTTATGATTATGATTATGTTTACATTACGAATGTTTTGAAAGCTTTGGGCCTTATGACATGTTATGATGATTTACGATACAAGAATGATATACTACTCTTATGATCATTTATGAGTTTTATATGTTTTAAATGTCCGTTTTAATTACCTTGCATACTCAGTACATTCCACGTACTGACCGTATACTTTCTATGTTGTATCATTTCATGATACAGGCCCCAGCTCTTAGGCTCACCCTCACCCATAGATTGTCTCGGAGTTACTTTCAGCGCAGTTGGTGAGTCCTCCTGATCCGAGGGCTATTTGATAGACATGTTGATACTTTCTATTTCAGTACTTATTCGGGTTAGTTGGGGGTGTTGTCCCACCAACCCATTGTACGTATTAGAGGCTTTCAGACAAATGTCAGTACTCAGCTTGTATGTCTTAGTGTTTCGGATGTTTTGATATATTATATTATGCCATGTATTCGAGATGCCTTATGTTCATACTTCCGCTTATGTGATTGAATTAGATGTGTGCTCATACCATGGGTCGACTTGGGGTCTCTTAGGGCTCCTTTTCCAATGTCTACGATCCGCATATACGCTCGGGTCGTGACACCTACATACTTGGGAAAGATCTGATTTTACCACTCCTTGAAAACCCAATGAAAGATTGAAGGAAATCTTGAAGAAAACCTACACTTGATCACCTCCTAAGCCTTCAATTTGCATGCATGGATGAGAATGAGCCTAGGGTAGATTTACCCCTCATAACACGCTTCATTTCAATCCTTAAACGACATCGTTTAGGACCCTAGGACTTTGGAATAACGAAAATACCTTTAATGAATTTCCTAAAAATTTTGCACTGCTAATGACCACGATCGATCCTACGGCTCGTACCAGGATACCATGACTCGTGGTATCCGCCCGTTACATCCACTGCCAATCTTAACTTCTCAAATTCTAATATCATGACTCAACAGGATGATTCGTTACAACAAACAATGGTCCGTTGCATCCTCCCGTTACTTTCCCCTGACGACCTGCCCCTGGACTTCTCCACGAGCCACACCACGACTCGTGCCTACTTCCAACAAGTCATGGTTTCCATCCATCACCTCGACTGGAGATTTTTCTGTGCCTTCCCATGGTTACTTACCATGATCCATTACTGCTCACAACAACTCGTTCTACAACTCGTTACTTCCTCCAAGACTAAGGGCCAGTCTCACCACGAACACAAATAATGACTCGTGGCTTCAAACCACGAGTCATTCCGTGACCCGTGGCTTCAAACCACGAGTCATTCCGTGACCCGTTACTTCCAACTTCAACCTGTAGAGCCTCACCACGGACACATCCAATGGGTTGTTGGTGGAACCAATGATCCGTACCTTGACCCGTTTTGTGATAAATTTTTAGATTTTCTGCAACTTTCCATTTTTAAATTCCGGGTCCAGTCTTGGGCACTTCCGGGGTATTACACTTTCTGATTCCTTTCTTCCGCTGTAGCAGTAGCTTTTCCACTGCAGTGGACCTGCTGCAGTGGATCCAGTGGTTATCTACGCTTTGTTATGGCAGGACTCCGACCATTACTACAGTCTCGCTACAGTGGGTCCCCCCAACCAGAAGCTATAAGAAATTGACCAAATTCACACTTAGTTTGGTTCACAACATTTTTATCCCTCCCTTAGTCTATTTTTTGAGTTCTAAGTCCCTGCTCATTTCGTAATGATATTTGGGTCATTACATCAGATATCAATTAAAATACCATTTGTCCCCGAACGGTCTATACAAAAATAGCAAGAATACGCACCAGATTCCACGAACAGTTGGGGATACTTGATCCACATATCAGCCTCGATTTCCCACGTGGCTTCCTCAATACGACGATTCTTCCATTGGACCTTTACTGTCGCAATTTTCTTCGACCTCAGCTTCCAAACTTCTCTAGCCAATATTTCTACAAGATCCTCCTCATAAGACAAATTCGCATCTAACATCACAGAGTCCCATTTGATAATACATGTTCCATCCCTATGGTAATTTTTCAACATTGAGACATGAAACGTTGGATGCACTCTCGAAAACTCTGGCGGCAAAGCCAACTCATACGCCACTTCCCTTACACGCTGGAGTATTTCAAATGGCCCAATATACTTGGGGCTAAGCTTGCCCTGCTTTCCCAACCTCATCACCCCATTCATAGGGGATACCTTGAGCAGAACTTGCTCCACCTCTATAAACTCTATATCTCTCACTTTCTTGTCTGCGTACTGCTTTTTTCTACTCTGAGCGCCTACCAAGTGGTCCTGAATTATTCAAACTTTTTCCAAGGAATTCCTCAGCAAATCAGTTCCCCAGGGTCTCACTTCAAATGAATCAAACCAACCAATTGGAGACCTACATTTCCTCTCATACAAAGCTTCAAATGGTTCCATGCCAATGCTCGAGTGATAGCTGTTTTTGTAGGCGAACTCTGCCAAGGATAAGAATTTGTCCCAATAGGATCCAAAGTCTATCACACACACCCCGAGCATGTCCTCCAATACCTGGATAGTCCTTTCTAACTGTCCATCTGTCTGGGGATGGAAGGATGTGATCAAGTCCAACCTCGTACCCAACTTAGCCTGCAAGGTCCTCTATAAATGAGAAGTGAACTGAGTGCCTCTATCTAACACAATTGAAGCAAGAACCCCATGTAACCGAATCAATTCCTTCATGTACAGTTTCGCTAGTTTCTCGGCATTGTAAGTCACCTGGACCAGCAAGAAATGAGCCGACTTGGTCAATTTGTCTACAATAACCCAAATTGAGTCAAATTTCCCCAAGGTCTTGGGAAGACCTACCACAAAATCCATTACTACTCTCCCCTATTTCCACTTAGGGATCGGCAATCTCTAAAGTACTCCTCCAGGATTTTGGTGCTTTTACTTCACCTGCTGACAATTCAAACACTCAGTAACATGGTCCATAATACCTCTCTTCATCCTGCCCTACCAATAGTGTTGTTTCAGATCGTGGTATATCTTAGTGACCCTAGGGTGGATGGAGTACCTCGAGTTGTGAGCTTCTGCCAAAAGAGTTTTAATTAGCTCACTAACTCAGGGAACACACACCCGCCTCTTTATTCTCAGGACCCCTTCATCATCTAACACTGCTTCTTTGGCTTCTCCCTGCAAAACTTTGTCTCAAATCTTAGATAGCTTTTCGTCCTCGAACTGTCTTGCTTTAATTTCCTCTACCAGTGAGGATTTAGCCTCCATGTTGTCTAGTATTCCACCTGTTTCTGTTAGCGACAACCTCACCGAACTGTTTGCCAAAGTCTGAACTTCTCTGGCCATCGGTTGTTGAGTAGCTTCCAAGCAAGCTAAACTGCCTATTCTCACCGTCTTCTGACTCAAAATGTCTTCCACAACATTGACCTTTTCTGGATGGTACAGGATGGTGTTATCATAATCCTTAAGCAACTCCATCCATCTCCTCTGCCTCAAGTTGAGATCTTTCTGGGAGAACACATACTGCAAGCTGCGATGATCCGTGAACACCTTATATTGAGCTCCATATAGGTAGTGCCTCCAAATTTTCAGGGCAAACACCACTGCTGCTAACTCTAGGTCGTGTGCAGGGTAATTCTTCTCATGCACCTTCAACTGTCTCGAGGCATAATAAATGACCTGTCTTTCCTGCATTAACAAAGCACCCAACCCAAACCGTGAGGCATCACAATAAACAACAAAGTCTTTACCTCACGGGTAACACCAGGATAGCTGTTGTGGTAGCAGAGTCTTGAGTTTCTGGAAACTTGCTTCACATTCCTTTGATCACTGGAAAGGTACATCCTTTTACGTCAACTTAGTCAGAACCAAAGTGATGGAGGCGAAACCCTTCACGAACCGACGGTAGTAATTGACCAGCCCCACAAAACTCCGAATTTCCATCATATTAGCTGGCCTTGCCCAATTTCTGACTGCCTCCACCTTCTGTGGATCAATTTGGATTCCCCCCTTGGAAACCACATATCCCAAAAAAGACACTGATTCCAACCAAAACCCACACTTGGTGAACTTAGCATACAATTGCTTCTCCTTCAGTAATCCCATCACAATTCTTAGGTGATTTTCATGCTCCTTCTTGGTCTTAGAATACACCAAGATATCGTCAATAAAAACAATAACAAAGGAATCCAATTAAGGTTTTAAAATACCATTCATCAAGCTCATGAACGTAGCTGGGGAATTAGTGAGTCCAATGGACATGAATAGAAACTCTTAATGCCCATACCTGGTCCGAAAGGCTATTTTGGGAATATCCTCAGCCCGAATTTTCAACTGTTGATAATCGTACCTCAAGTGAATCTTCAAAAATAAAGCTGCCCCGTGTAACTTATCACACAAATCATCTATTTTAGGAAGAGGATACTTGTTCCGAATAGTTACCTTGTTCAACTGACGGTAGTCGATACACATCCACATACCACCATCCTTCTTCTTCACAAATAGAATCAGGGCACCCCACGGTGACACACTCGGTCTGATGAATCCTTACTAAGAATCTCCTACAAATTCTCCTTGAGTTCTCTCAACTAAACGGGTGCCATTCGGTATGGAGGAATAGAAATGGGTCGAGTACCTAGTTTCAGGTCTATACAGAAATCTATGTCACAGTCTGGAGGCATGCTGGGCAAATCTATAGGGAATACCTCTAAAAACTCACAAACAACCGGGACCGACTCTATGGAAGGATCCTCTGAACTAGTGTCCCGAATGTGCGCCAGATACGCTGAACAACCCCGCTCTATAATATAGAAAATAAGTTTCTTAGGAGCAGGGCTACAATTCCCTTTCAACACCAACCTAGACGACTCTGGGCCCGATATAGTGACGGTCTTAGCATGGAAATCTAGAATGGCATGGTAAAGGGACAACCATCTTATTCCCAAAATTATATTAAAATTGACCATGTCTAAGATCACTAAGTCTGCCAGAGTGTCAAACCCCATGAAATCAACAACACAATCACGAACAACCCTGTCCATCAACATAGAATCCCAATAGGAGTAGACACACGGATAGGAGTATCAAGCACATCATAAACAAGATTCAAAGCCAATGCAAAATAAGAAGACACATAGGAAAATGTAGAGCCCGGATCAAATAATGCAATAGCCATTTTATCGACCACGAAGATCATACTTGTAATAATGGTGTCTGAGCCTCTGCCTCTGGTCTACCAGGAAAAGCACCGAAATAGACTTGATTACCAGCCTGAGAACCACTGTGCTACCCCTCCACTTGCGTGGGTGCCACCCCTACCAATCTGAGCACGTCCCATACCCTGCTGAACACTACCTCTAATGGTTGGCTGACCATCGCGTCCCAACTGTGGATGATCCCTACTGAATGCACTACCTCCTCTCCCAACAGGGGCTGAAGCTCGAGGAGCTGGGTGAGGAACAATCTGACCGCCCTGCCGAAACCTAGGACACCATCTACGGATGTGACCATACTTACCACATTCGTGAAAGACCTTCTCAATAACTGGTCTCTGAGCCGGAACAGAGGAAATAAGGCGAGCTCCAAAGTATGAACGAATAATCTAAGTACCCCCAACTACACTTGATGGTTGTGGAGCTGTACCTAGCAGACCTTCGGCTGATACTTGCATGATAGACTGAATAGGGCACCCAGAGAAACCTTGTGGTGCCGGAGCCTTAGCAAAAGAACCACCATAAGAACCTACTCTCCGAGCCTTCTTCTCGGCGTTCCTCGCATACCTCTCCCGTCTCACCCCTTCACTTCACATACTCTACCACCTCCTAGAAGGTCTTAACTGAGGAGACCATCTGTAGAGCTGATGCCTGGTCACCTACATTCAGGCCTTTAACAAATCACCCAATCCTTTCCTCCAATGTGGGTAGTAAAGGTAGAGCATACTTGGACAGTGAGTGAAATCGTGTCTCATATGATGCAACCGATGAGCTCCCCTACTCAATGGTGGTGAACTCATCCCATATCCTGTCCCTCAGAGTGAGGGGAACATATTTCTCCAGAAACATGGGGTAGAACTGGGTCCAAGTCAACGGTGGTGACCCGGCTGGTCCGCACTCCACAAAATCTCTCCGTCAGAGCTTAGCATCCCTCATCAGTTGAGAGGTAACAAACTCTACTCTGTACCTCTCCACTACCCCCATCTTGTGGAGCCTCTCATGGTAGTTGATGATAAACTCATAGGCGTCCTCTATCTCTGTGCCGTATAAAGTAGGAGGCTTCATCTTGATGAACCTCCAAAATAGGTCATGCTCCTCCCCTATCATCACTGGTCCCACTATCGATCTCGGGAACATGAAAAATTTAGACATATCATCAATCCATAGAGCCATAGCAGCTGCATCCCGTATCCCCGAATGCTGCCCTATAGGGGTTGCTGGCACTGCCCCAGTACCCACAAGGCAACTCAGGAGGTTGAGAACCTGAGCTAGAACCTCAGAAGATGCTGGCGTGGCAGGTGCTTCTCCCTGCGGTTGAACCTCAACCTCAACAGCCACCTGCTCCTATACTACTGGTTGCACGGGAGATACAGACCTCTCCCTGACTGGAGGAGGAGCACGAGCCCTTCCTCTAGCAGCAGTAGGCCTCCATCCATGACTTTTTCCCCTTCCTCTACCGCGAACTGCGAATTCCACTGCTGGCTCGGGTGCCTCGTCTCTATTACCGTTGGCACGTGTTCTCACCATCTAGGAAAGAAAGAAAATAAAGTTGTTAGATACCAATTTGGATCACCAGATATCAATTGGAATCAAGTAATCACACGAGAGGAAAGAAGAAAGGAGTTTTCCTAAAGTCCTGTAGCCTTTTGAAAATAAGTTATGGACGTCTCCGCACCAATCCGCGAGACTCTACTAGACCCGTCTTAGTGCAATGAGATCAACGAACCCAGAGCTCTGATACCAACTTTGTCACGACCCCAAAATAACCATGATTTGCACCCACACTACCCTTCGGTGAGCGAACCAATGAATCCCCATACTAACCCCAAAATGAGACATTCATAAAGATAAATTCTTGCTTTAATCATTGAAATAAACTTCAGAGCATAGACAACTATTTAAAAACTTGCACTACGAAAATATACCCAAGACCTGATTGTCATTGCACTAGACGTCTGCTTACAACTTTAAGAAAATGCTAAGTCGAAACATAAAAGAATCAAATGTCTGGAAAAGAAAGACATCTTCAATGGGAGAGTGGTGTTTCCTCCTTGATCTACTCACCTCTCAAACTCCGTTGCTGCTCTATAAGTGAGGACTTGAGGAACTGTCGGGTTCAAACTCTACACTTAGAAAAGAAGTGTAGGAGTAGGGACAGTACATAACACTGTATTGGTAGGCATCATCGACCGACCCCAAAATAATAACAAGTATACACAGTAATAAGAATACAATTCCAGTCTTCAACATAAAAGAAACTACAGAACATTTCAAACACACTATCTCTCTACACAGGGGACAACCGGCTTGCTCATTGGATTGGGCCATTCACTGCAGCAATCGCTTGACTGCTGTAGCAGTCTCGCCACAACAGAGATAGTTCCGCTGCAACAGTACTTCTTAGGTAGTAGCTAGATTATGCTGCACTCTTTCAGTTTATCAGTTTCACAGTTCACATATTCCATAAAATTCTCAGGTAACGCGCACTTAAGGACAACAAATAATACCATCTATAATCACTTACGAGTTCAACAGATAATTACAGCAGAATCCACTCAATTATTACCAACATTGTGATAGGGTCAAACTTAGAAATTGAGACATGTTCTTCATTATCAAACTCACATAACATAAATAGTAATTGACACAATCTCTTAGCACATTCTTCATACCACTTCATTTGCATATAATTACAAAACAACATAACATAACATAAAATTAAAACCAATGATGGCATGACTAGAATACGCCTCCACCATCTCACCATAATCATTTAACCACACAATCAGTGTACACACATGCCGGAGGGTCTTATTTCTACCCTTTCAGTCATGACCTACAGGGGACTCTAGAAATTCATGTACTGTACCGGCGTGGTACTCGATCCGACACATATGCTCGTACGGATGTTTCTTTTGTACATGATCCACTCAATAATATTCGCTCACTCGGATACTCCCCTCAGGATCGAGCCTCTCGTTTTAGGATACAATTACTATTCTAGCCATTCTCATTCGCTAAAAGCAACAAGATGCATTACATAACGTATACATATTTATATCAGACCCTGTGAGTATACTTTCCACTCCTTCACTTTCCCAAATACAGAGCTCAATTCACATGATAGATTCATAAACAAAATTCACTTCATAATTCAACGTAATCTTGATAACAGTTAATAATCATCTCATATAAACATGATATTCCCTATTTATTCACACAACAATCTCATAACAAAGAATGTCCGAAGATCAATCATATACACATACAAGCCATTATGTAGGGTCTAACCCTCTAACCATAATCTACCTCGATAAGTGAAGATATCATCTCAGCTACTCTAAAGGAGCCTTGCCCTTCCTCAAAGCTTCGAATCACTCAAAATCTACACAATATAGAGTAATTCGTTAATTACTCTTTAATTGAGGGTCTAAATAGATAAAACCCTCCCTTTTAAGGGTTCTTTAATAGGAAAGCCCTTTTCTTCCACCTAGTTCTGGGTATCCACCTTGTCTAACCCATAATTGTTAGCAAAAAAGTCCTTAGGAAGAACTATTACCTAAAATCCCTCAATTAAACCATCGCATTACTCCCCATAATCCATCCCTAGTTCATCAACCTAGGGTTCTCTAAGTTTCAAAATTTCACCATTAACAGGTCTCCCTAAGCTTTCTATAATAGTCAATACCCATTAAAGGGGCTAGGAGATAAGAAACTCACCTTAGCGTAAGAATTCTCGGCTTTGGATAAGAAATTGCCTTTAGACCTTACTCTCTTACATTTGGAAATAATGGACTTAATTCCAAAAATTACACTTAAAACCCACTTTCTGATTCCCGTCTTACGCTGCAGCGGATCTAGCAATTATCTTCACTTTGTTATGATGGAACTCCAATCGTTACTACGGTCTACCTGCAAAGGGTCCCCCAAACCAGAAGCTACCCAAAATTTCCCAATTTCACACTTATCTTGGTTCACAACATTTTTATCAATCCCTTAGCATATTTTTCGAGTTCTAAGTCCCTGTTTATTCCATAATGATATTCGGATCATTATAGAGCTAGTGTAAATTGATGACCTTATGGAGCTTCTAGTTTTGGTGGTCTGCTGCAGCAAAAATGACATTCGGAGTCCTATTGTAACAGACTAAGGAAATAATCATCGAATCCACTGTAGTTTTTTTCTGACCGCCATAGTGGGTCCGCTGCAGTGGAAATGTGACCACTATAGAAGATGATGGGAATCAAAAAGTGGGTTCAAATGGGATTTTGGGGTTATACCCCATTATTTCCAAAACACGAAGGGTTGAGGTCTGAAGGTAATTTCCTCCCCCAGAGCAGTTGAGTTCCGTTTTCAAGGTAAGTCTATTGAATTCCTATCTCTATGATGGATTATGTCGACTCTAGGAGTCAAGGAGAACCTTTAATGGTGATTTTCTAAGATAAGAAAACCTAGGTTGGATAATAGGGAGTTAATGGGGTGGTTTGATTAGAGGTTTATAGGGAGTAATGATCTTTCCCCAAGGTTTAATTGTTAAAGAATGTGGGTTATGCGGGACTTAAGATCTAGAACTAGGTGGAATTGGGGTTTACTCTAAAAATTGCCCTGAAGGGAAGAGTTTGAGTTTCTAAGGCCTTTGTGTGGGTGGTAGATTACTAAATTCTACCCTATTCTTGTTAGAATTTGCACATTCCATAGCACAAAGGAAGGGAAAGGATCCAGTAGAGTGACTTTCATCTAAACCCTCCTAGTTTGAGGTAGGTTATGATTTAGAGGATCTAGACTTTATATAATGGCCTATATGTATGCGAAATAATGATGTGATGATTGGTATATGGACATTACTTGTTATTATGAATTTCCATGGACATTACTTGTTATGATGAATTTCCTGTTGAATTAAACGGTTGAAGTAAATTTGATATGTTGTGGTCATCGAACCAATGTGGAACTGTTAAGTATGTTCCTTTTGCATTGTTACTAAAGTGATTGATGATTTGTTATTTATTCATGTGAGGGAATTAGATTGTAAACTCCTAAATGTATTAATAACGAACTCTGCTATGATTCAATTATTTTGAGAACGGTTAAGGATAGTAAGAATATCCTAAGATGAGTGGCTCGTGCCCGAAGAGAGCATCCGGACGAGAAACATGGATTGAGTAGCTCATGTTCAAAGGAAGCATTCGAATGAGCATATAAGTGGGAGCAGGTACCACGCTAGTATAGTACATGGATTTTAAGATTCCCCTGTAGGTCATGACTAGAAAGGCAGAAATAAGACCCTCTAGCATGTATGTACATTGATATTGGTAACAACGTGTTAATGGTGATATGACGGAGGTGTGTGCCCAACATGTCACCATTTGTTCTTTTTTATAATGTAGTTGTAAATGTGTTAAAGACTTGGAATGAGTAAGTGCTAAGTGGTTGAGTTGAGCTTATGATCATGAAATTGTCACCTAGACATGGGAAAGTGGAAAAGACTTGATGTGTGATATGGATAAATGAATATTTTGATGTTGAGTTGTTCTATCTTGTTATGATTCACTTTATACTACATGTGATTATATAACAATTGTGAATCAATGTCCATAACTTATATTTAAATTTGAATAAGCCCGAGACTGTGTGAATGGTTAAAAGTTGGTGAAATGATGAAGGTGCAGCTAAGTCGGGCTACAGCCCAGGGCAGTATCGCTATAGCAGGACTTCTTTCGTTATGGTGAGACCATGACAGCGGTCAAGTGACCGCTGCAGCGAAAGGCCTAGTCCAGTGAGTAGGCTGGTTGTTACCTGTGCATAGCTAAGTTCCTGAAATGTTTTGTATATATATGTATGATGTTCTGAACTGGTTTTATATTGTTCTTGCATTTCTTATATGTTATTATGTAAGGTCGACTGATGATCCCTACCAATACCGTATTTCGTACTAATGCTACTGCTGTATTTCTTTTCTGAGTGCAGAATTCGATCCAGGAAGCTCCTTTCGTCCTCACATATAAAGCAACAGTTTCATTGGAAAGGTGAGCGATTGCAAGATGGGTAGTCCCTCTTCTCTGCTGAAGATGTCTTTCCTCTAGACATTTTTATTCTTTTATTTCCTAGACTTATCATTCCTAATTTTGTACGTAGAAGTATGGTGCAATGACAATCGGATCTTGGAAATATTGTTTGTTTAGATAATTGTTATCGTTCGGATATTTCATTTTATTTTATTATAAAGTGTTATTTATTTCTGAATGATTGATGCCTGTGTAATTATTGGGAATCGTTGGTTTGCCCATTAGGGGGGTTAGTGTGGGTTCCAATCATGGACATTTGGGTCATGACAAAGTTGGTATCAGAGCCCTAGGTTCGTCGATCTCATTGCACTAAGCGAATTAGTGTGGAGACATCCGTAACTTATCTTCGAGAGGTTGCAGGACTTTAGGAAAACTCCTTTCTTCTTCCCTTTCGTTCAATTACTTGATTTCAATTGGTATTTGGTGATACAAATTGGTATCTAACAGCTCTTTTTTCTTCTCTCACAGATGGTGAGAACACGTTCAGTTAGAAACAGAGAAGAAACACCCGAGCCAACAGCAGCATCAGTCCGCGACAGAGGAAAGGGTGGAGGATGTGGCGAAGTACTATCATAGCCATAGGAGGGGCTCACACTCCTACTCCAGTATAGGAGAGGTCAGTATCTCTAGTACCTCCCGCAGTTCAGGAAAGGGTGGCGGTAGAGGTGGAAGTTCTGACGCAGGGAGAGGTTCCTGCAGCTCTAGCATCGCCTGAGGTTCTGGCTTAGGTTTTCTTTCTCCTGAGTGGCCTCGTGGGTAATGGGGCAGCGCCAGCATCTCCTGAAGGATAGAAATCAAGGATAAAACATGCGGTTGCAGTGGCTCCTTGCATTGATTACACGTCTGAGGTGGTTATGGTTCTGTGGCCAGTGGTAGGGCCGGTGATGATAGGGGAGGAGCACGACTTGTTCTAGAGGTTCATCAAGATGAAACCTCCTACTTTTTATGGTACTGAGGCGGAGGATGCCTGTGAATTTATTATACATTTTCATGAGATTCTCCATAATATGGGGGCAGTGGAGAAGACGGTGTGGAGTTTGTAACCTTCCAACTGAGGGGTGATGCAAAGCTCTATTGGAGGGATTTCGTGGAGTGCATACCAGCAGGGTCACCACCATTGACTTGGACCCAATTCTACTCCACAATTATGAAGAAGTATGTATTTGTACCTTGAGTGATAAGAGGTGAGATGAGTTCACTACCATCGAGCAGAGAAGCTCTTCTGTTGCAGCCTACGAGGCCTGATTCTATTCACTATCCAGGTATGCTCTACCTTACTACCACAGAGGAAGAGAGGATCAGGTGGTTTGTTAAAGGCCTGAATGTGGGTCTCCAATTATCAGCTCTTCAGATGGTCTCCTCAAGTAAGACCTTTCAGGAGGTAGTGGAATATACAAAGAACAAAGAGAGGAGGTGAAACAGGAAGGGTACGCAAAGAATGCCGAGAAGAAGGCTTAGAGGGTGGGTTCCTATAGTGGCTCTGTTACTAGGACTCCGGTACCTCATGGTTTCTCTGGGCGTCCTATTCAATTTGCTATGCAAGTGTTAGCTGGAGGTCAATCAGGAAACACTCCCCGACCAGAAGGTACAATCAGGGGTACTCAGCTTGTTCACTCAGACTTCGGGGCTCGCCCTATTTCTGCTGTTCCAATTCAGAGGCCAGTGATCGAGAAGGTATGCCATGAGTATGAGGAGTATGGTCACATCGGCATATGGTATCCCAGGATGGTCAGGGAAAACAGATCATCCCTCACCCAGTTCCTTAAGCTCTAGCCCCTGCCGTAAGAGGAGGCAGTGCATTCAATAGGGATCATTCACAGCTTGGGTGAGGTTCGCTAGTCAACCAACCATCATAGGTGGTGCTCAGCCAAGTAAAGAGGGTGCAAAGGTGGGTAAGGGTGGAACCCAGTCAGGTAGAGGAGTGGCACAGCCTAACCGGGGCAGTTCGGAGCCAGGTAGCCACACTCACTTTTATGCTTTTCCTGGTAGGCCCAAGGCAGAGGCTTCAGACGCTGTTATTACAGGTACGATCTTTGTGTATGACAAAATGGCTATGGCTTTGTTTGATTTGGGTTCTACTTTTACCTATATGTCTACTTATTTTGTATCGGGATTGGATCTTGCTTGTGATGTGCTTGATACTCCTATCCATGTGTCTACTCTTGTTAGGAATTCTGTGGTGGTGGATAGGGTTTGTCAGGATTATATTGTTGATTTTATGGGTTTGACACTCTAGTAGATTTGGTGATCTTGGATATGGTTGATTTTGGTGTGATTTTGGGAATGAGTTGGTTATCTCCTTATCATGCCATTCTGGATTGACATGCTAAGACCATCACTATATCGGGCCTAGGGTCGTCCGGTTGGAGTGGAAAGGGAATTGTAGCCCTGCTACTAAGAAATTCATTTCTTATATTCATGCTCGTAAGTTGATAGAGCGGGGTTGTTCATCATATCTAGCGCATATTCGGGATACAAGTTTCGAGGGTCCTTCCATAGTGTTAGTCCCAGTAGTTTATGAGTTCTTAGAGGTGTTCCCTGTAGATCTGCTCGACATGTCATCGAATCGTGATATTGATTTTTGCCTAAATTTAGAGCCAAGGACCCGACCCATTTCTATTCTACCGTACCAAATGGCACCAACTGAGTTGAGAGAAATCAAGGAGCAGTTGCAAGAGCTACTTAATAAGGTGTTTATTAGGCCAAGTGTCTCTCTATGAGGTTCCTTGGTCTTTTTTGTGAAAAAGAAAGACGGTAGCATGCCGATGTGAATTGATTACCGTCAGCTGAACAAGGTAACTATTTGAAACAAGTACCCTCTTCCTCGAATAAATGATTTGTTTGATCGGTTACATGGGGCGGTAGTATTCTCAATGATTGACTTGAGGTCAGTTTATCACCAACTAAAGATTCGGGCTGAGGATATTCCCAAAGCAGCCTTTCTGACTAGGTATGGACGTTATGAGTTCCTAGTCATGTCCTTTGGACTAACAAATGCTCCAACAACGTTCATGAGCTTGATGAATGGTATCTTCAAACCCTATCTAGATTCATTTGTAATTGTTTTTATTGATGATATCTTGGTGTACTCTAAGACCAAGCAGGAGCATGAGAATTATCTGAGAATCATGTTGGGGTTGTTGAAGGAGAAGCAATTGTATGCCAAATTCACTAAGTGTGAGTTTTGGTTGGACTTGGTATCTTTCCTGGGGCATGTGGTCTCCAAAGAGGGAATCAAAGTTGACCCACAGAAGGTGGAGGTGGTCAGAAACTGGGCTAGGCCAACTAATGTGACAGAGATTCAAAGTTTTGTGGGGCCGACCAGCTACTACCGCCGGTTTGTGAAGGGGTTTGCATCTATTGCCTCCGTATTAACCAGGTTGACTCAGAAGGATGTACCTTTCTAGTGGTCTGAGGAATGTGAAGAGAGTTTTCAGAAGATCAAGACCTTCCTAACCACGATACTTATCCTGGAATTACCGGTGCAATGTAAAGATTTTGTTGTTTATTGTGATGCCTCATGGTTTGGGTTGGGTGCTGTGCTAATGCAGGAAGGGTAGGTCATTTTTTATGCCTCAAGATAGTTAAAGGTTCACGAGAAGAATTACCCCACACATGACCTAGAGCTAGCAGCGGTGGTGTTTGCCCTAAAAATCTGGAGGCACTATCTATACGGAGCTCATTGCGAGGTATTCACAGACCATCACAACCTGCATTATGTGTTTTCCCAAAAGGGTATCAATCTAAGGTAGAGGAGGTGGATGGAACTGCTCGAGGACTATGACATCACCATCTTATATCACCCAGGGAAGGCTAATGTAGTGGTAGATGCGTTGAGTCAAAAAGCAGTAAATATGGGCAGTTTAGCTTGTCTGGAAGCTACTCGACGACTGATGGCCAGGGAAGTTCAGACACTGGCAAATAGTTTGATAAGGCTCTCTTTGACAGAAACAGGTCGGATACTAGCTAGCATGGAGGCTAATTCATCGCTGTTAGAGGAAATAAAGGTAAGACATTTTGAGGATGAGAAGTTGGGTAGGATCCGATATAAGGTTCTGCAGGGAGAAGCGAAGAAAGCAGTGCTAGATGGTGAAGGGGTCCTGAGGATAAAGGGGCACATGTGTGTTCCTTGAGTTGGTGATCTAATTAAGACTCTCCTGGCAGAAGCTCATAACTCGAGGTACTCCATTCACCCTGGAGTCACCAAAATGTACCATGACTTGAAGCGAAATTATTGGTGGGGCAGAATGAAGAGAGACATTGTTGACTATGTCGTCCAGTGTTTGAACTGTCAGCAGGTGAATTACGAGCACCAAAAGCCTGGGGGAGTACTTCAGAGGATGCCTATTCCCAAGTGGAAATGGGAGAGAATAACTATGGATTTCGTAGTTGGTCTTCCAAAGACTTTGGGGAATTTTGAATCCATTTGGGTCATTATGGACAGATTGACCAAGTCTGCTCACTTCTTGCCTATCCAAGTGACTTACAATGCCGAGAAGTTGGCCAAGCTGTATGTGAAGGAAGTGGTTCGGTTGCACGGGAAGCTGGTGTCAATTGTGTCTGACAGGGGTACTCAGTTAACCTTTCATTTCTGGAGGATCTTGTAGGCAGAGTTAGGCACCGGGTTGGACTTGAGCACAACCTTCCATCCTCAAACAGACAGACAGTTAGAAAGGACCATCCAGGTATTAGAGGACATGCTCCGCCTGATGTTATAAATTTTAGGGGCCATTGGGATAAGTTTCTACCCTTGGTAGAGTTTGCATACAACAACAACTTTCACTCGAGCATTGGCATTGCGCCATTTGAAGCTATGTACGGGAGGAAATGTAGGTCTCCAATCGGGTGATTTGATGCATTTGAAGTGAGACCTTGGAGAACCAATTTTCTATAGGAATCCTTGGAAAAAGTTTGGGTAATCTAAGAGCGTCTGGTGGCTACTCAAAGTAGACAAAAACAGTATGCAGACAAGAAGGTGAGAGATATAGAGTTTATGGAGGGAGAGCAAGTCTTGCTCAAGGTATCTCCCATGAAGGGGGTAATGAGGTTCAACAAGCGGGGCAAGCTTATCCCAAGGCATATTGAACTGTTTGAAATCCTCTAACATGTGGGTGAAGTAGCTTATGAAATGGCCTTACTGGCAGGGCTATCTGGGCTACATCCCTGACATTCCATGTTTCAATGTTGAAGAAGTACCATGGGGGTGGATCATACATTATCAAATGGGACTCCATGTTGCTAGATTAGAACTTGTTCTATGAAGAGACACAGGTGGCGATATTGGCTAGGGAGGTCTGCAAGCTGAGGTAAAAAGAAATCTCTATGGTAAAGGTCCAATGGAAGAATCATCCTATAGAGGAAGCCACTTAGGAGACCGAAGATAATATACCGATCAAATATCATCAACTATTCATGAAATTCGATATGTCCTCTTCCTTGACTTTTTAGATCATTTGGGAATGAACGGTGTTTTAATTAGTATATGATGTAACGATCCGTATGTCACTACGAGGAGAAACGAACCCAGAATACTCTAAACAAGGCTAGACAATAGTTAGAGAAGTGTTGTGGAGTGAGCTAGTGTGAATTGATGACTTTGTGGAGCTTCCTAGTTTCGGGGACCACTGTAGTGGTAGAATTTCCGCTGCAATGAAACCGTGGTAACAGTAGGAGTCCCGCCGTAACGGATCGGAGAAATAACTATCGGATCTGCTGTAGCAGTTTCCTGACCTATATAGCGGGTCCGCTGCAACAGAAATGTGACCATTATAGTGGATGATTGGAATTAGAAAGTGGGTTTAAGTGGGATTTCTGGGGTTATACCTCATTATTTCCAAAACACGAAGGGTTAAGGTCTGAAGGTGATTTTCTCCCCCAGAGTAGTTGAGTTCCTTTTTCAAGGTAAGTCTCTTGAATGCCTATCTCTATGATGGATTATGTTGACTCTAGGATTCAAGGAGAACCTCTAATGGTGATTTTCTAAGCTAAGATCCCTAGGCTGATAAACTAGGGCTGGATCATAGAGAGTTAATGGGGTGGTTTGATTAGAGGTTTATAGGGAATAATGATCTTTCCCCAAGGTTGAATTGTTAAAGAATGTGGATTGTGCGGGAATTGAGACCTAGAACTAGATAGAATTGGGATTTTTACTCTTAAAACTACCCTGAAAGGAAGGGTTTGAGTTTCTAAGGTCCTTGTGTGGGTGGTAGATTACTAAATTTTGTCCTGTTCTTGTTAGACTTTTCAGATTCGGAAGCACTAAGAAAGGAAAAGGCTTCATCTGATCCCTCCCAGTTTGAGGTAGGTTATGATTTAGAGGAGTTAGACTTTATATAATGGTTTGTATGTATGTGCAATGATGATGTGATGATTGGTCATTGGTCTATGGACATTACTTGTTATGATGAATTTTTGTGGACATTACTTGTTGTGATTAATTTCCTATTGAATTAAATGGTTGAAGTAAATTTGATATGTTGTGGCCACCGAACCAATGTGGAACTGTGCTGAACTGTTAAGTGTGTTCCTTTTGCATTGTTACCAAAGTGATTTATGATTTGTTATTTATTCGAGTGAGGGAAGTAGATTGTAAACTCCTGAATATATTAATAATGAACTCTACTGTGTTTCAATTGTTTTGAGAACAGTTAAGGATAGTAAGAATATCCTAAGATGAGTGGCTCGTGCCCCAGGGGAGCATCCGGGCAAGTAATATGGATTGAGTGGTTCGTGTCCAAGGGGAGTAGGTACCACGCCTATACAGTACATGGATTTCTAAAGTCCCCTACAGGTCATGACTGAAAAGGAAGAAATTGGACCCTCTAGCATGTGTTTATATTGATATTGGTGACAAAGTGTTTATGGTGATATGGTGGAAGCGTGTGCCCGACATGCCACCATTTATTCTATTGTATAATGTTGTTGTAAATGTGTTAAAGACTTGGAATAAGTAAGTGGTAAGTGGTTGAGTTGAGCTTGTGATCATGTAATTATCACCTAGACAAAAGACTTGATGTGTGATATGGATAAATGAATATTTTGATGTTGAATTATTTTATCTTGTTATGATTCACTTTATACCGCATGTGATTATGTAATAGTTGTGAATCAATGTCGATAACTTATATTTATATTTGAATAATCTAGAGACTATGTGAATGGTTAAAATATGGGGAAATGATGAAGGTGAAACTAAGTTGAGCTACTGCCCATGGCAGTACCGCTGAAGCGGGACATCTTTTGCTACAGCGAGACCGCTATAGCGAAAGGCCTAATTCAGTAAGCAGGCCGGTTGTCACCTATGAAGAACTAAGTTCCCAAAATATGTTGTACATATATTTATGATGTTATGGACTTGTTTTATATTGTTGTTGCATCACTTATATATTATTATGTAAGGTCGGCCGATGATGCCTATCAATGCCGTGTTTCATACTGACACTACTCCTTCACTTCTTTTCTGAGTGCAGAATTTGATCCAAGAATCTCCTCTTGTCCTCATCTATAAAGCAGCAGTTTCATTGGAAAGGTGAGAGACTGCAAGATGGGCAGTCCCACTCCTCTATTGAAGATGTCTTTCCGCGGGACATTTTAGTTCTTTTATTTCCTAGGCTTATTATTCCTAGTGTTCACGTAGATTTCTGGTGCAATAATAATCGGATCTTGAGAATATTGTTTGTTTAGATAATTTTTATTGTTCGGATATTTCATTTCGTTTTATTATAAAGTGTTATTTCTTTCTGAATGATTGATGTCGGGGTAATTGTTGGGAATCGTTGGTTCGCCCACTGGGGGGGTGAGTGTGAGTGAAAATCACGATCATTTGGATCGTGACAG
>JACEIK010000647.1:11183-74152 GCA_018107945.1 Datura stramonium
ATCAACACTAACAATAATTCAGTATAATCTCACAAATAAAATATAAAAAGAGTAAAATATACGTAAAAACTTTACTCCTATATATTTACGAGTTAAAAAAATATATTTAATATCATGCATGATCTAAATAAAAATTACTGAATTTTCGTGAACCCGTCCGCACCACACTTTGCATAGTATTGATTAAAAAGATGAAGTTGGAGTATGTGTAGGTGATGGGGGGACAAATGCATGGAAATTCATCTTGTACAATTTTGTCAGTCTATGTATAACTTCTATATATATTTCTACACTATCTTTTTACTACAAACATCATATGACATACCTTTGTCCGACAGGACCAAGAAAAGGTTGTTTGTCTATTTGATTTTACCTATGGTTTTGTCTAATTTCCCCTTCCTTCACCTACTTCTTTTTGTTTTTTTTTTAATTGATTATTTCCCCCCTTTGAGATGTTAGTCAAATCAAATTAAGGGCGGAATTTTAATAGTTCGGTTGGTCAATTATTTAAAATTTTATTTTATTAATGAAGATTTGATTTTGTCGCTTTGTCATTAAGGAATTAGAAAAGAAATGTAAGTGTTTTTTTTATATTCCTTTTCTTCATGTAGTTGTATGTTGTACAATGTATCCTTTTATACAAGTAGAAAGAGTCTAACATGGCAATCTCACAAGTGGAGGTCTGAGGAGGATACGTTGTATGTAGATTTTATTACTGTTTTTGATAGGATAAAGAGGTTGTTTACGATAGACCCTCGATTCAAAAGAGAAGTTTTTGATTAAACATTCGAACCAAATATCTCATCCAAACCCTGATGGTGTCGTCCGCAGAACTTTTGGTAGGAGGTGTCGATATTTATAGAAGAAAAGATGAAGATTTAATTATCAATAAAGTAGAAAAATAACTAGGGTTAATATTAGTAGGATTTTTTAAATATTGATTAATTATTGGTAGTTATTTTATAAATTGACTAATATTAGTAGCATTTCTCACTCTGAAAGGCCCAGTTCTTTAAGATTTGGGTTAGCCCAATAATTGGGAGTTGGGACAGCAAACCTGCTTAAATTTTAGCAGCCCATGATGACAATATTAAGCTTTGGGCCATTCATAAGCTATCTATTGGGCTGGCTTGAAGACTTGAATCATAGTAAAAATTTTAAGTTTTTGCACGGACTGTTCTTATTTTTGAGTGGTATTTAACTTTTGTCTGATTTTGCTGGGCACAAATTTCGCAAGACAAAACTTTTTAGAGAATGTTTGTCGTGGGGTACAAGTTCTCTAGTATCTGATTCTCAGCGCAAGACTTTTAAAAAACTTTTGCCTTGGAGCATAACTTGTGGCTTGAGCTTAATTTAAAAATAAAAAATAAATTTCAGGCATAACTTGTGTCTTGAGCGTAATTTCTTTTATCTTGGAGCATAACTTGTGCTACTGAACTTATGTCTTGGGGCATAACTTGTGTCTTTAACTTAATTTCTTTTATTTTCAGGCGTAACTTGTGCCTTGGACATAATTTGTTTTAACTTGGGGCATAATTTGTGTCATTGAACTTATGTCTAGGTATAACTTTAACTGAAACGAATTATCTCTTGCCTTGCGGTTTTTTTGTTTGTTTTTTTTGTTATCATGGGCATTTTTGACTAATTTTTTTGTTACTTAAAGTTTTGAATGGTAAATATTACAGACCAATGATTTTGAGCGGCAAAAATTAAAGACCATCCCAAAAGAAGGCAATTTGTGTGAATGAGCCTAAAATATTTCACGGAGCGTCTTATTTTAGTCACCATATTTAACAAGTATCCATCTTGTATTTTATTTTGTATGAATATTTAATATTAGATAACTTCAGAAAAAAATGCCCGCTTCTTCTACTTCTGCATGTAGACACATATGATTGAAATTTTCACCAACATGACATATATTAAAAAATTAAAAGAATGTTAAATGGCTTTGTTAGATCTGTTGTTGTTTTGACAAATTGATTATTGTAGCTTGTTCCTTATAATAGATGGAACTATGTTTCAAATTGAATTTATTTGGAGTAGATTTGAGGGTTGAATCGTGTGTTGGATTATTGATACTTGAAAAAATAAATTTATTTATTTCGGCAAAACAAATTCAAACACGTGATTCAAATTTTAGCTAATTTTTATATGTAATTCAATCATAGTGCAGGCATTCATGAAAATCTCATATACACATGACTCAGATTTTAGCCAATTTTTACATGCACCTCAGCAAAAAATGTTTGATGTTAGCTTTGGCAATCAAATAGAACTTCAGTAAAAAATGTCTAAGACCAAGTCCGAACTTCAGGAAAAAAAATTCAAACTTGGCCTTGGCAAGTTAAAACAAACTTCATACAAAAATATCGGATGTTTGACCTTCATAAGACTAAACTTCAAATGCGAATGTCTGAAGTTGTATCTGAAGAGGGTAAACTTGCAAAAATAATTTAACTTCGGATATAAACTAAATAGTGACCCTAAAATGTGTATTTGTGCATTTCATCCTAAATTACGCCTAATGTCTCCCGAAATGTCCGGTTTTGAATTTTTGTCCTTGTTGATAAGATCATTAAAAAATGACCTTAACTTAAAAAAAATCACTTGAAAAAATTTACGTTGGCCATAAAACATAAGTTCTAACATTTGTCTATAAGGCAGAACTTGTAATCAATTGAATATGTTCACTAGTTTGAAATATCTTGAACGTCTGCCTTATTTGAAATTGTTAGAGCTTATGTCTGATGGGCAACATACCTAAGTTCATTTTTGTCAAAACGGCCTCTTATGGAGTCCATTTTTATTAGACTTTTTTTACGGAGGACAAAATATCAAGACTAACCCATCTTAGAGTCATTTATGAACTCGGCCTGAATAGTAAGCACCCGAGAAATTTAGCATTGTTTTATCTGAAAATTGATGTCTAAGTATTAGCCAATATTTGCAAATTATTCTAGTTTAGTCATAATTTAAGTAGTAGGTGTAGATCAACATTGGATCATGAAGTTTAGTTTTCAATTTAAATTTTTAGGATATTGTGTCATAAAATTCAAATTTCTATTCAAAAACTTCAAGACATTTTTTAAAATTTATGAGTAAAAAGTACGATTAAAAATACATTCAAAGTATCTAGATTTTTTGAGTTTTCTACTCGAACTATCAGGTGATTATTTTTCCTACCTGAACTATCACGATATCAGGTAGGAAAAGTGAGCAACTGATAGTTTAAGTGTGTTTCGATAAACATTTAGTTATAGTTCAGGTAGGAAACTCACATATATAACAGTTTGGGTATGAAATAGAAAAAATCGTAATACTTTAGGTTTGTTTTTCACCCTTCACTGTAAATTTATTTATTAAATATATTTACGCTAAATACACAAATCCTAATATTCTTTCGAAAATTAATTTGTGCAAGAAGAAATATGCTTAGATATTTATAATATTTTTGAACATTTGTTTGTCTTGAAGAAAAGCCAAAAATAGTATCATATTTTTCACTTTAAACTTAAAAAGGTTCTCATCTTTTGTAAATATCCAAAATAGTCCACTAGTTTTAAGATTTTGACTCAAAATAATTTACCATCTTTAGACTTTAACCCAAAATAATCATGTATCTTTCAAATGAAACACTAATAATTCATATTTTTTGACAAAGTGATACCATGTGAATAGACGGAGAATTAGCTAACTATTACTCTCTCCGTTTCAATTTGTTTGTTTTATTTTTCTTTTTAGTCTGATTCAGAAAGAATGTCTCTTTTACTTTTTGACAACTCTTTGATTCTGATTTTTCATACGACATGTTTAAGACCAAAAGATTAAAAATTATTTTGGTACATTCCAAATATTTTTGGTTTAAAACTACAAGATTCAAAATTTTCTTACCTCCATGTCAAGTCAAAACCAACCAAAAAAATTAAAAAGAAGGAAGTAAAAGATTATTTTAGATGAACTTTTTATGAAAAAGTTGAATAATATGTATATGTTTTTTCCAAAAAAAATAAAAAACTTCGTTAGATTGTTATCTCAACCAACAACCACCATCACCACTGCTCAACAAAAAAGATTCCACCATCTTTTCCTTCAAAATTCAGAATCCAAAATTAAATTCTTGAAAAATTAAGTGATATAAACTCGTAATAATTGATACAGTAGAGTGAATGAATACAGGTAAAATTATAGCGAATGAACACAAATGATACAAGCTGATAATGATTGATACAAGTGATTTTCAAAGTTGTAGCGAGATTGTAGATTTGTTGTATTTGGAATGTTTCTAGGTTGTATCTTTTGAAGATCGTAGCTAGGTTGTATTTGGAGTGTTTCTGGTTTGTATCTAGGGATCGAGATATGAATTTATGGTGATAGTTAGGGTCATTTTCTGGCAATAACACAAGTGTATCTCATAAAATATAAATGATACACTTATACAAAGCAAATTATTATATCATTGATATAAAGTAAATTTCAAAGCTATTGCTAAGTTTGAAAATTAGTCAAACTATCGTTATGTTTGGTAAATAGGCATCAAAGTATCGTTATTTGTGAAATTTTCTTTATGGGAAATCCTATTGTGATAGCCTCATTTAACTAGTATCCATCTTGTATGTTATTTCGCATGACGAATACTTAGTATTAGGTAATTTCAGACACTTTTGTCTGCTTCGATTCTGCACGTAGACACATGACTGAAATTTTATCCAATTTTAACATGCACTTTGGTCTTGTGATTACATGCATACATGAAAAATATAAACATACATGATTGAAAATTTTAGCTAATATTTACATGTGTCTCAGTAAAATTTGNATTAAAGTACTGTTATTTATGAAAATACATCATTTTTAAATTAGCGAGAAGCAAATTCAAAGTTAAATACACAGGATGAACTTTAAGGAGAAATTTTTGCAACAGTGATGAACAAATCCTTTTAATAATTGCAAGCATATTATTTAATAAATAAAGCCAAAATATTATTCTTCTTCTTCTGACAAAAAATATAATTGAGCAGATAATTTCCGTTAGACAAACATAAAGGATTATATCAACTACTAAAGCATTTTAGTGAACTTCACAGTTTTAAAAAGGGAGAATTTGTGAAAAAATTTAAACAGTAACCTGAATTCGCGTAAAATTAATTATTTTTATTTTAACCTGTTCTGTTCCGCATTCATATGTGTCTGGACACGTCTTGCATCCGCATATATCTAAACTCGCCCCCTCTCTCCTGGTCATTCCGACTTTGAAATTTATTCTTAATGAGATGATTTATAACCTCATAAATATCTAAATTTTATTTTGGACAACAAGTCTCAAAAGTCTTCCTTTTATTCTTAAACTTTCATGACCTCAAAAGGGCGAGTCGTGCGGGTACCTACATCGACTCTAACTCGATAGGAGAACCCCTTCATTAAACACAACGTACAAAGGAAATTAAATGCTCATTAACTCACACAAATACAAATATTGTTATAATAAAATTAAATTATTTTGTTTTGAACCATGACTCTCCAAGATCTAGTATAAACAGGTACAAGAGCTCTAATAGATTACTTGACAACATAAAATGCCGCAACTTCGTCTGCGGAGAAAAACATGGAAGCTGATGCTGAATACTTCAAGTCAATCATGAAACTACAAACCTGCCACAACCTATACCAAAAAGGTGTAGCAAGGTAGTATTCGTACACTACACATACCGGTAGACATCATCGGCCGACTAAAATTAGTTCACATAACAACATATAATTAATATGCAATCGGCTTAATAAATGTAACAACTATTCTGACTTATATAATAATTCATTAAGTTTACTAGCTATGTAATTGATTCTTATGACTTGTCCATGCTCATGCAATTATCCCACACTCTAACCATTGATTTAACTTTCAATCTGTCTCTCTCCCTCGCTGCAGCGAGTACCTCGACCGCTATAGAGGTCCCACTACAGTGGCAATTCGCCCACTGCAGCGCTACCTAAGGTAGACAATAGCTCGATTTCGCTAATTCAGTTCTCTTTATTCCTCCATATAAACATTATAGCATGTCTACGCGTGCTACCTCATTTACCCTTCACTATCATTAATCAAGTCCGTTTCTATTATTTATTGGCCTATTCATTCAATTTACAGGAGTACTCAATCCTTTTTAATTTAGTACGTTAACAAAGAGCCAAACCCTTGATTTTCTTGTAACTCACTATTATTGTTAAACCCATCAGATCCTTTGATTAAACATTCAATCATAATACAATTAAATAGCTCAAGTACACATAAAGAAAATATCAATCTAAGCCTATGGAGTTAAGTCCTCCTCAATTTAAGCACATGCATGTACCTGTCTCCACAACATAATCATGTCATATAGTACCAACCTGTACCGAATCATCATGTATTACATCCTAACTATGTCTCTCATATCATACCCGAATCATGTCGGTATATTTTGTATCACACTTGTATACCTATACATCCTTGTTATTGTAGCCATATGTATATCATGTCATACCCCCAAAATCTCTGTCTCGCAATCATACCCTTGATGATATGCCGGGCACACACCTCCGTCATATTATTGTACACATATGCCAGAGGGTCTTATGTTTTTCCTTCTAGTCATGATCTGCAGGAGACTCTAGAAATCCATTTACTATACACCCAGCCATATGAGACCTTCATCATACCTATATGTGCACTCATGTCTATACACCTATCTATATGAATATTTATTCATACCTGTCTATGTACTCACTCATACCACTCGTCCAGATGCTCACCTCAGGCATAAGCCACTTATATCTGAGCCTTCATTCACGGCTTGATCACACAATTTTCTCATCCAAGTTCTCACTCCGGCCCCAGGCCTCTCATTCCCAATATATTGATGATTTACCTTCCCATATTATATGTCACTTCGTTCACTCACTTGCTTATCACATAATTCGCTCATCAATTCAAGAACAACATATCACAGTTCAAATATCAACAAATCACACACAATAAGAAATTACGCATCACCAAGTATAACACAATTCTAGTTCGAAGCTATTTCATAACCAGTTACTTTGTACATCATCTATATCCGAATTTCCACGATAAGGTACAACCTGGCCCGCTCGCGAGATTGGGCTTCGCTACAACTGCATCACTGCCGCCACGACGGTCTCGCTGCAATAGTTCCAAGGCCGCTGCAGCGGTACTGCTAAGCCAGTACTTCGACCAGTTTTTCTCCAAAATTTTTCATGAATCATTTCTTCGAAATTTCTTACCCATTATATAAGAACTATATTGATTCATCCTCATAATCACCTTACTCCCCCCCTCCCCCAATCAATAACAATCAAATTGACTCGAACCAAACAATCACAAGACACAACATAACGAGAGAACCTACTATCGCCTTAGCTTACTTTTTCACATAATTCACGATTCAAACCCTATCAATGAATATAGCCCACCCCTCAACGTTCAACTTCCAGATTATATTTACAGATTCGAGACTAATCAATTCGGTGTTAAAAATTTGGAAAAAAAAAAAGACTATATCCATCCATAGCAAAGACCAATACAACTCAAGTATACCCGCTTCCATATACACTATTATTAAAGATCTATTTCCTTAAAACTATAACCTACCAAATTTTATAGCATAGGGATATCATCATCTCTTCCCTATATCCTTCTCCCCCAGGCACTTACTGATTATAAATATTCACTAGCAATTAACTCAAGCTTCACCCCTACTCATCAATAACACATCAAGTATACGCACATAGTACATGTTCGCTAATCAAAGTCTACACAAAAGTGAGTAATCCATAACCTACCTGGGCGCCAAGCTATCGTCAATACATTCCCAGTCGCATGCATGCATCAAGTTCTGAGTTCTTACGGAGAATCATAGCTACGGAGGGTGAAGTCTTGCCTTCCTTAGCCTCATAGTTGCTCTCCTTATTCCAAAATCCTACTCCTTATTTTCTGGGCATTTTTATTCAGCCCCTTTAGGAGAATAGATTTTTAAATCCTTACTGGGACAAGATTTGCGGTATTCTGGTTCGCGTTGCCTACTGTAGCGAGGACACTATCGCTGCAGCGGTTTCGCTATGGCAGAAGACAGCTAGTCGCGACGGCCTTATGTCTGGGCCCACCCGATTTTGACTCAACCCTTTCGAAATTGTTCGTCTCATACTCTTTTATTTTCGAGGACTTCATTCCATCTTGCAAAAATTTAAATTTATCCGTGCTTAGATTTTCAGGGTGCTATAACGGTCAAGCGGGTTGTTATATCAACTTTGCGCTCAGTCAAACACCTTCACATAAATTATAGTAATGGAGTATTAGACTTCATTTATTTGCACTTAGTGGAGCTATAAATCTGAATGCTTCACACCTTAGGCCATTAAATACATTTTATTTAATACACGAAGATTTAAATACTTATTTTGTCAGAATAAATCTTAATCATTAAGATCTTAAACAAAATCTTAATACTATTAAGAGATATTTTTGTGTGAATAATTTTCATCACCATTCTATCCATAACCACTAGCCACTACCATGGTTGCCTCTTCCATCACAACCACCACCACCATTGCCAACCATCACTATCAACCACCTCTGTTATCATATCCATGTATCACTAGCAACTACCATTGTTATTATAACTATCAGTCGCTACCACTACACTTCCATCATTATAATTACAAGAGTTATCAGGAAAGTATAAACATGCCACTTTTTGAGGCATTCCATGGATGCAGTGTTGAAAAAAATAAAGCACAAATAAAAGTGCATAACAGGGTAGCAACGGAAGAATACTCAAGTCTAAATTTTTTTAATATTTTTAAACCAAGAGGAGACCTCAAATATAATTTAAATAGGTCTGGGAAGAAGCTAATTACCAACAGATATAAATATTGCAAGACAAAAATAAATCAACTACACAAGACACCAAATTTACGTGGAAAACCTCTTTGATATGAAGAGTAAAAATCATGGGACCGAAACTCCACTATAATCAACAAGAGTTACAAGAATATTCTCCAAAATAGCCACAAATAAGTGTCAAACAACGAGCAATAATATATAATAGATAACACCAAAAACTAGAAAAGAAAGGGAGCAAAATAACCTAAAACATAGTTACTGTTCATGAGCAAAACTATGGAGCAATACATTTTTGTAATCTAGATTGCCGAGACACAGCTCCCCCTGCAAAAATAACCAAATAGCCTGAAGTAGATTTTTAAGTATCAACATCACTTGCCATATCTGAATCAGTGTAACCACAAAGAATAGGTTTTTCTGTCCCAAAACACAAACTCAAACTAGAAGTGCCACAAAGATATCTCATTATCCACTTCACTGCATTCCAATGCTCTCTTCCTGAATTAGAAAGAAAACGGCCAACAATACCAATAACATAAGCAATATCTAGTCTAATACAAATCATTGCATATATCAAACTACCAACAGCTAAAGCACAAGGAACTTTCTTCATATCTTCCTTCTCGTCATCAATGGAAGGACACTACTTTGTGCTCAATTTGAAGTGCATAGATAAAGGTATACTGACAACCTTAGCCTTATCCATGTTGAATCTGCGAAGTACTTTCTGAATATACTTCTCTTATGATAACCACAACTTGGCCTTTCTGTCACGGACAATCTGCATGCCAAGAATCTGCTTTGCTGATCCTAAGTCTTTCATAGGAAAAGACTTATTCAACTCTTGCTTCAACTTCTGAGTCCTACAAGCATTCTGACCAACAACAATCATGTCATCAACACAAAGCAATACAATGATGAAGTCACTATCAGAGAATTTTTGCACAAAAACACAATTCTCTTTTTTCTTGACTTCAAAACCTTCTAGCTAGTCCATATAAAATTTTTCATCAAATTCACCATGGAGAAAAATAGTTTTAACATCAATTGCTTAACCTCTAAATCTAGACTTTTCGCTAATCCTAGAACCACACAAATGGATGACATCTTCACAACTGAAGAGAATATCTCATCAGAATCAACTCCCTTTTTTGGTTAAATTCTTTTACAACTAATCTAGCCTTGTAACGTGGAACAAAATTTCCATTTTTATGTTTTACCCTAAAAATCCCCTATTTTTCAAAGCTTTTCTATCTTTAGGTAGCTTAACCAAATCAAAGGTATGCTTATCATATAAGCATTTAATCTCATTTTCTATAGCATCAAACCACCTATTTTTTTCTTCACTATCCACGGCCTCGTCAAAACTCTCATGATCTCCCCCCTCAATCAAGAGTACATACTAATTAGGAGAATAATAAGATGAAGGAATTTTCTCTCTATTCGATCTTCTGAGAGAACTCTCTAGAGCATTAATAGCAGCTGACTATCGTCCAACTATATCATCTTGTACTGGAGTATCAACAATAGCATTCTGGTCATTCTAAGCATAATCACCATCTTCATTATCAACTTGATTTTGAAGATTTTCTTTAGGTACAATGATTGCGGGTGCAATGGTTGCATCTTCCCAAAAGGAATATGACAACTTAGCATCGGAAAACAAACATCTAACCCTCTCAACTAAAGTTCTGTTCATTCTATCTGCTAAACCATTTAATTGAGGAGTCTTTGGAGGAGTTTTCTGATATCGAATGCCCTGCTCTTTGCAATAGTTATCAAAAGGACCAATATATTCACCACCATTGCCTGAGCGGGTGCATTTCAGTTTTTTCACTGTTTGTCTCTCAACCAAGGTCTGAAAATTCTTGAACACATCAAGTACTTGATCCTTGGATTTCAAAGGAAATATCCAAAGTTTTCGAGAATGATCATTAATAAAAATCACAAAGTAAAGTGCACCACTATTAGACTTTACCCTAAAAGGACCACATAAATCAGAATGTACCAACTCCAGCAAATCAAATTTTCTTAAAGGAGGATGACTATGAAAAGAAACTCTTTTTTGTTTGCCGACTAAGCAATGAACGCACGTCTTCAAATTTGATTTTTTCACTCCAAAAAGAAAATTTTTCTTAGCCAAACTATCAATCCCCTTCTCACTCATATGACTCAGCTTCCTATGTCATAACTCTGATGAAGTATCATTCTCCACCAAATTTACTGAGCCTCTAGAAATGGAGCCCTGAAATACGTACAAGTTAGAAAACTTGTTACCTCGAGCTACCATCATTGAACTTTATTAATCTTTCACCGGTCACCACTAAGGGTATTATAATAACCCTCATCATCAAAATTTCCTATAGAAATTAAATTTAGGCGAACATCTGAAAAATGCTTCACATTGTTAAGAACTAATCTGAATCCATTTTACTTTCCGAACAAAATGTGCCAATGCCAAGTACCTCAACCTCATCATTGTTTTCCATTTTCAACATTCCAAAATTATCTGAAGTATAAGAAGAAAATAATTTCTTGTTTTGAGTGACATAAGAAGTAGCACCAGAATCCACAAACTAACTAGACTCACCACAAATAAGACTAATGACACTTTCACCACATGAAATAAGAAAATCATCTTTAGCAGCAATAGCAACACAATTATCATTATCGCCATTTTTCTTTTGTTGTCTCATATCTCTCTTGTGCTTGTAACAATATTTCTTTATATGAACTGTCTTGTTGCAATAGTCATATATAAAATTCTTGTACTTAGACTTTGACTTGCTTCTACTTTCATCTCTGTCATTCTGAGCTCGAAACTTGCTTCTCCCCTTATCTCCAGTAAACCAAAACATTGGCATGTAAAATTGAAGAGGGAGATCTTCTTCTCATCTCTTCATTTAAGACACTACTCTTAGCATATTCCATAGCTACAACACCACTGGGAGCAGCATTAGTAAAAAAAACTCGAAGGGTTTTTCAAGAGTCTGGCAAAGTATTAAGAAGCCAACGTCCCTATATTTCTTCATTGAACTTTACATATATTCCGGACAGTTGGTCAAGAACACCCTGAAAATCATTTATATGATCGGAAATAGGACTACCCTCTTTATATATGATATTCATCAATTGTTTCAGTAGGAACAACTTGTTATTGCCGGTCTTTGAAGCATAAAGTGTCTCAAGTTTATTCCACAAACTTCTAGCATGTATCTCATTCACAATGTGGTTTCTAACATTATCTTCAACCTATTGTCTAATATAACCACAAACTTTTAGGTGCTCAAATTCTCAATCCTCATCAGTCATATATTTGGGTTTGTTAGAAGCAAAAACAGGCAAATGCATTTTCTTGACAAATAGAAGATCTTTCATCGTGCCTTTTCAAATATGGTAATTACTATCATTCAAGCACACCATTTTACTCATATTTTACTCCATCATTCAAATAGACAATCAACAATAAGCACAATCTCTGATACCACTTTGCTGAAAAAAATAAAGCACAAATAAAAGTGCACGATAGGGTAGCAGCGGAAGAATACCCAAATCTAAATTTTTTCAATCTATTTGAACCAAGAGAAGACCTCAAATATAATTAAAATAAGTTTGAGAAGCAACTAATTACCAACAGATATAAATATTGCAAGACAAAAATAAATCAACCACACAAGATACCAAATTTACGCGGAAAACCTCTTCGGTGTTAAGAGTAAAAATCAAAGGATCAAAAATCCACTATAATCAACAAGAGTTACAAGAATGTTCTGCAAAATGGCCACCAAATAAGTGTCAAACAGCAAGCAACAATAAATAAGAGATAGCACCAAAGCTAGATAAAAAAAGGAGCAAAATCACCCAAAATGCAACTACCGTTCACGAGAAGAAATCTGGAGCTACAAGAATCCAAATTCACTTCTGACAGTTCTTAATCAAAGATTAAGATGATAGGAATAACATATCAAAAAATTAACTCAATCGGACAAGAAACGAAGCGAGAATCTCAACTTAAAGCGGGATGATAGGGCTGGAATTTTCTGTGCGAAAATTTGCCCCTTTTTTCTATTTTGCTGCTGTAATTTTTCTCTTATATGATCTGAAATAAGACCTAAATAAGCCTTACATATGCACCATGAGAGTGGACTTAAAGGGTGTTTGGTTTCACCAAAAGGTGCTTAAAAAAAGTTGAAAAGTGCTTTAAAAAAGTCAAAAGCCAAAAGTTGGCAGATACCAACTTTTTATTTTTTTGGCTTATAAGTCATTTTAGTTTGATCAAATTATTTACCCTTTTATCCTCATAATATTTTTCTAATTTCAATAATACCTTCACTCAAATAAAATCCTAGAACTCTTTCTCTTCTTTTCATTCTTTTCTAGCCAGCCGTTGTTTTCTTTTATTGTTCCACTTCTTTATCTTTTTCATCATTTTTTCTTCCGTTTTGCTAGAGATGTTGCACTTTAAATTGCAAAATATTACAAAGCTTCATCTTTGTTAATTTTTTTAGTGATGATGTTGCACTTTAAAATGCAAACCTTGCTAGTCAATAAATTTAAAAAAATTATTTATTTTAATGAGGCTAAGTACTAAGCAAAGAAAAGACACTAAAATCTTTGACAAAATTTTATTTTTTGTGCATATCAGAAAAAAATAATTAAAAAAATTTGAAAAGAAAAAATCGAAGTAGTATTAATTCATTTAAATTATTATATTCTACAAATAAAAAATAGAACTATACTCCAAATAAAAAGTAAAGTGGAGATTTACGTAATTTTATTCAAATTATATATTTTAAAAATTAAAAATAACTTAAATAATTAGTTTACATTAAAAATAAAAAAATAATATTAATTAATTTAAATTTTAATTATTTTAGAAATAAAAATATCATAGTAATTAATTTTTTATACAGTTAACAACTTTAAGGGCATTTCCATCATTTGATCCAAAATAAATGTTGTTAAGCAAACACATCGATAACTTTCTTTCAGTTTCAACACTTTTATTCAAATACATAACTGCTAATTTATAAAATAAGTTTTAACACTTAAAAAATATTTTAAGCACTTATATTTAAAACCACTTTTTTCAATTAAAACAAATGAGCTCTTATGTGAAAAAATGGGCTGATCCAAATTTAATCCAATCCAAATTTTGATATGCAAAATTACTAAACTAATCTTTATATATTTTTATTTATAACAACTAAATAATGATATATATATATATAACCTCACTATAATAATTATGATGACATATCTTTAGAGAAGTCCTCAAAAGTTGGAGTCACAATAATAATAATAATTGGTAGTACAATCTGATCTAAATATAATTGTTATATGGTAACTAATTTAAAATATGACTTTAATAGAATTGGTAACTTTATAATTAGAATCTCCAAAATAAAAAAATAATTAATTTTCATACCTAATCAATTTTAAGTAAGCTTTATGCTCTTACACTATAAATACTTGATGATGTTGAAAACTCCATATACTACATTAATAATTGCATTTTAACTCTGTCCCGATGTAAGTATAAAGAATTTTGATTTCTCCAGACTCTCTCTCCCTATATATTTCTTTGGAGAGGAATTTTTTTTTACTCATATGATGTTTACATCGAAACTTTTCTATAAACTTTTTATCACTTGTCAATTTAATTTGTGATTAAATTGTTAGATTTAATTAGTGTAAATATTAAAAGGAAAAGTTATAATACATTTCTTTTTTTTTCCTCCTCATAAGATAGCAGGATTATATAGTAATTGTGGATTTGTAAATGCAGATTCTTTGCAATGGACATCATGAAAAGTGAAAATCTAGTTCTAGTGATATATTATTTACTGCTTTTTTCAACAGGTTTGTATCTTTTTCTATTTATTTTTCAATTAAATGTGTGCTTAGTATAGAGAAAAATCATTTTTAATGTTTTCATATTAGATTGATCAAATATTTTTCAGCACCCTCAATCCCCTCCTCCCCCAAAGTAAGAAAACCTCTTAATTTTCATTAAAATATTTTTCGTGGTAAATAATTTCAGTCATATCAAACACCCTAAATCGTAGTAATTTTCTTTAACAAAATGACATATATTAATTTACGACTTTATTGTTATATATTTGTCAGGTTTTGAAGTTTACGGGCGCGATTATGACTACAGTTATACAGCCGAGGCATAGCTCCTGATTTTTTTTGCTCTTATATTCATTTGATTATCTAAATTACTGATTTTACTTAACTTTTACTCTTGTTGATCATCTAATTAATTACTGATTTGTGATGATTTTTTTTTTCTCAGTGTTTGAAAAATCCTCTTAAACCTCAATATAATGGAGGCATAGTGGTAAATCCAGAATTTAATAATGGATTAAATGGATGGACCCTTTTGGGAGATGCCAAAATCGAGAATAATGTTTCAAGTGATGGAAATAAATTCATCGTTGCCTCAAAGAGGAAAGGACCATATCATGGTTTTTCACAAGAATTTCAATTGGACAAAGACAAGTTCTACGTAGTTTCTGGTATCACCCTCAATTTGTATACACTGATTATAACATGAATTATATATATATGTATATATTACGGTTGTCTAATTATTTTTAATTTAAGCATCAAGTAAACTTCGGTTTAAGTTAATTCTTCTTATATGTATTATATATTTAATTTTGTAGGATGGGTACAAGTGAACCATGGTGATGATGCCAATGTAGCAGTCATATTCAAGACACAAAGTGGTTTCCAACATGCTGCTTGGGCCATTGCTAAATCTGGCTGTTGGTCCATGTTTAAGGGTGGTTTAGTTGTCAATGCTTCTGGTCCTGCCCAACTCTATTTTGAGGTGATCAAATTAATCCAAATATATTTGACTATAGTTTATTATATAGAGATTTACATGTAATAATTTATAAGTAATCTGAGTATGTAAATCTTTTTTCGATCCTCCTTTTCCCAGATCAATAATACAGCGATTGACATATGGGCGGACAATATTTCGCTACAACCATTCAGCCAAGAAGAGTGGACGTCCCATCTGAATCAGAGCATTGAAAAGGTAGAAATAAAATTTACCAAGTTCTTAAAAAATTGTTAACACTTTTGTCTATATATGTTCAATATTCAATTTCATTTCATAGGTACGCAAAAGCAAAGTGGCAATCCAAGTGGTTGACTCACAAGGGAAGTCTTTACCTAATGCAACAATCTCCTTGGTACAAGGAAGAGCCAATTTCCCATTTGGTGTTGCAATCAACAAAAACATCCTCAACAACAAGGGTTACCAAAATTGGTTCTTCTCAAGATTCAAGTACACAGTATTTGGAAATGAAATGAAATGGTACAGTACCGAAACATCTCAAGGCAAAATAAACTACTCAACTTCCGATGCAATGGTCAATTTATGCAAGAGCAAAGGTGTCAGTATCCGCGGCCATAATATATTTTGGGATGACCCGAAGTTTCAGCCTTATTGGGTCCTTTCACTCTCCCCACAACAACTCTCTGCTGCTGCTACAAAAAGGGTTGGGTCAGTCGTCGCCAAATATAAAGGCCAAGTTATTCATTGGGATGTTGTGAATGAAAACCTTCACTTCAATTTTTTCGAGAGTAAACTTGGTGCAAATGCCTCTGCTACCTTTTATCGTTCGGCTGCACATATTGACAATAGGACGCCTATGTTCTTGAATGATTATAACACTATAGAAGATCAACGCGATGGAGCATCATCACCAGTCAGTTATCTGAACAAGATTAAACAATTAAGAACACAAGGGTATGCGGGTCTTCTTGGAATTGGATTGGAATCACATTTTAATACTCCGAGCCAGCCTTATATTAGGTCCGCACTCGATATTCTTGCTTCCGCGAAATTGCCTATTTGGATCACCGAATTGGATGTTCAAACAGGTCCAAATCAGGTACTTAATTAATTCACTCATCTAAATTAAAGATTTTAAGTCGTATATTTACCATAATTATTCTCTTTTTGTTTTTTTTTTGGGGGTAAAGGCACAATTCTTGGATCAAATTATAAAAGAAGTAGTTGGACACCGAGCTGTTCAAGGGTTAATAATTTGGTCAGCATGGGAACCAAGCGGATGTTATCGAATGTGTTTGACTGATAACAATTTCAAAAATTTGCCGACTGGAGATGTTGTCGACAAAGCTCGTGCCACATTATCGCACGAGGGATTTTATGGGACTACAAACGCCAAGGGTTATTTCGAGACTTCACTTTTCCACGGAGATTACCAAGCTGTTGTTACTCATCCTTCCATGGCAGATTCTTCCTTTCACCACAATTTGACAGTGATACCTACTACTACATCTGAAAGATTATTAAGTTACAAATTCACAATTGCATGAGCCAGACATGCTATATACACAGTCTATAGGGATTATAATATATGTGTAGTAATCTATTTTCTTTCTTGGGTTGCATTTCAGTATTTACTATAACTGTTTTGAAAACAAAAAGTTGAATGAAAGATTATTGACTCACTTTCTGTCACTATAAACATCTTAACGCCCAAAGTTACGAAACTCATTATGCCGACTCTGAAGATTGGAACTTCTTGGTTCCTTTGCACAGTGACGGTGAAGTTAGAAATTTGTTAAAACTATTCAAGATTTAATATATACATATAAAAAATAATTTTTTTGTACTTTTCAATATATATATTATAATTTTCTGACGAAGAATGTTTGACTGGTCAGCTTATATTACAGGTAGCTGTACCACTCCCTTTATATGGGAAATATGCAATATTTAGAGTATTTTTAAAATTATATTACCTTTAAATATGAAATTATAATATAAATTTAATGTGTACTTTAATAATTAAATGGTTTAATGCACTTAATAATTCGTTACTTTGTGAAGTTCCACAGTTTGAGGATTAATAGTACAGAAACCAACAGTAAAATTTCTCGAAGTGCTAATATCCCTTAAAATAAGTAGGAGCACTCTTTTATTGACTCTTTTAATTGAGGTATATGAATCCATTCATATCAATTACTGAGTCTATTCTATTTAACGTGGCATATATATTTTACCTTTAGTTTGTTTGAATATTATGATGCATTTCCATACTGTGAAATAATTTAATTTTAAATTTTTGATGTATTCTTAAGATGATTTCATAGTTCTCCAAACATCTTTAACTTGTTTTAGTTTATAAATTTTAAAAATAAAATTATTTTCTAAACGTCTTTTCTAATCAAACACATAGGACTAAATTTGCACTTGAATATAAATTTCAAAGTTTCCACTCATATGACTCTAAATCTTTTCCTAAGACCAAACAATTTTCTTTCACTAATTTTTTTTTTTTTAAAACCTTCAAAAGAGTGCCACATAAAGTGAGACAAAAAAAATAGGCTGGAAGAGTAGACCGAATGCGATGGTATATTTCTATTATACAGAAGCGTTTAGAAAGCAGGTCTCAGTTGTCATGCCTGCTTTCTACCGGAGCACTTAAGTCTTTTTGCTTATTTTTTATGTTCTAAAATACTATTACACACTACTAGAAATCGAGATTTTTTCACCACAAATTAATAGAAAATTTGTATTATAAAATATAATTTTTTTCACCTATGTTTCACTGAATCAGTTCGCTGAAAAAACGCATGGTGGGAAATAGATTCTCACTGAAGTAGTGAGAAGTTCATATATTTTCAAGTGAAAACACTATTACTTTTTTCTTTTCTCAGCGCTTCAATCAAAATATCGGGAAAAATAACTACTTAACAGTTTTCGTTGGAAAATTCATAGAAAATTGTAACTTTTTAGTAATGGCATAGGGGTTTGTACCGCTACTACATGCCCTAAGTTTTATTGAGCCTAGTTATCAGATAAGAATTTCGACTATATAGAAGCAGTTAGGAAGCATGTCGCGGTCGTGATGCCTGCTGCTGCAAACACTTCTCATTGTTTTCATCAAATTTCTCAGCTCTTTTCTGTCTCTTTCCCTGTATATACTTCTCTATTTCTCTTTCATTTTTTGAATTTCTCTTCTTGGATTCTCCTTCTATCAATAACAGTATTTTTTCTGTATTCTTAGTGTTTCTTGAAAATATGTGCTGTAAACTATTGTGGAAACTATTTTTTTAGTTCACAGATAAAGCAATGAAAGCTATTTATTTTGGTTGTCAAATAGTTGGAATGTAAGGACTACGATATAATTTTCTCTTCGATTTTATTAGACTTATTCTAAAAGGGTTTGACAACTTATTTTCTTCTAAGCGGTGTGATTTCATCACAAATATATATTATTTCATAACAGATTGCTTCAATAAATTAAATTAGCAATAACTGAATTAAGTATCACAATGATTACAAGAACATGTTTTATTTAGTAGATTGGCTCTTGCAGTTAGGCTACTGCCAATTAAGGTAAATTCGTTGGCATCCCCATTTATGTTATTGACAAGTAAGCAATCATCCTCAGTTTTCTTTTTTGTTATTATCTTTTTAGCTGAAGGCACAAATATAGTGTTTAAATTGTTGATAATTGCACGCCTATGCCTGGATTTTTCAGCAATTCACCTAACAATGAAATTAAATATGACAACCACAGGGTGCTCTCTTTCATCCTTCAATATTGTGTTAAGCAACCCGACAATATTTGTGCTCATCACATTTTACCTGTTGCTTGAAAACATACCCTGATTCACTTGTTAAATCAAATTTCAAGCTCAAGACATCTAGCTACTTGTAATACCCCAAAAGTCCCTAAAATCAGACCCAAGGGTTGAAACTGAGAAAGCAGAAAAATTCACATCAGGTCACAGAAAGACTCGTCAGGTAACCCGTTAAGTCACTTGACGGATCATCTAGTGACCCGTTAAGTGTGTGCTAAGTTAGAAGAATGAGATTTTGCTCTGGGACTAACGGGTGGGGGAGTGTGGCAAGGCTGAATTGGTAGTGTTGGTAAAGGATGAAGGGATGAGTCATCGTGCACCTAACGACTCGTCAAGTGGCCCGTGGGGAAAAGAAGTTCAATAAATGAAGATTTTCCAATAAAAGAACGAGTGCAGACCACGAGTCGTTAGTGGTCCTAACAACTCGTTAGGTCTCTCGTGGTAACTGACAGTATCAATTTTTCTGCGAAATTAGTAAGGGTGTCTTCGTAAATCCTAAGCTCCTAAGCCTTAAACTACGTTATTTTAAGCTCTGAAAGAGGTTTATTAAGAGGGTTTAATCCTATTCTAACCATTCCCCTCCCATGCATGCAAATCTAGACCTCTCCATCGAAGATCAAGCCTAGAACCCTCCAAATTCTTCTCAAAATCCTTTTGGCTTTCTAGAGCAAGTGTAGATTCAGTTCTTTAGGTATGTAGGGCTATGAATGAGAGTTCCTTTCACTCTCATGCCAAATTTCTCCTCAAGTTCATGAATTCAAGTGTTAATTCAAGTGTATGATTTTATGGGGTTTTAGCCCAATTTTATAAAATTCTCTATGATTTGGTTACGGGTTAATTCTCTTCATATTTCAAAGCATGTTTTAAGATTCATGGGCAGACTAATTGATTATAAATTAATGATTTCAAGTTTTAGAAAATTATGCCCAATTATGCAAGTTTATGAAAAGTCAAGTTTATGATCCATGATTTCAAGTATGATGAGATATCTGACATGATTGAATGTTTATAAATTACTCATGTATGAATCTATGATTTTGACTTATGAAGTCTATTTCAAGTATATATGCATGATTCTAAGATTTGAGCAAGCCCACACAAGTTAAGTATATTTTCATAATTTAGCCAAGACTAATAAGATCAGCTTATGATATGTTTTGGAGTCAAGACTCCCCATGTTCAGATTTTAGACTATGTATGTAATTACATTATCAGCTTCTTTAAAAAATGATGGAGAGCACTTTGCATGTTTTTGGGAGCAGTGTCTTCCACCGAGTAGGCATGGGGCATGGTTCCCCAATCTCAGAACTATGCACCAACATAGGTTTATATATGTATATTTGGGCCTCTCAAGAGAGTTCCCCGCCCGCGAGGGGCCTTCAGCTTGATATCGATATTATGGTAGCGGCCTTAGCCTAGGCTTTGGACGGCTCTGTACACTTGAGTATAAAAGTTGAGATAACGTATGCTCTATCATGATGATGTCGGTTATAACATGAGTCTCCTATTATTCCCAATGATTTCAGTTATGCTTGTTGATGATTTATGACATTGTGTTTACAACAGGTTTGAACCAATGATCAATTTATAAGCTTTTACTAATAATTTCAGTTATGGAAAGCCATATGGTTTTATTTTAAGCTTTGGTTCATTCGATTCAGATATGAGGTTTAGTTTATGACTATGCATATTTTCAGATATCAGCTTGCAGTTCTTACTCTCATGATATTATGATTTATGTTATGTGCATGATTTCAGTTACAATTATTCAATCTGTTTTAATTACCTTGCATACTCAGAATATTCCAAGTACTGACCACATACTCTATGTTATATCATTTCATGATACAAGATCAGACGTTCAGACTCAGTCCTGCCGTTAGCTAGTCTCCAGAGCTTAATCCAGTCTCTTGTTGGTGATTCCTCATCCTTCTAGGACTTTCAGATTGTTGAGCTTTATTTCTTTCAGTTTTAGACTTTTAGTGAGCTAGTTGGGGATGTTGTCTTAACATCTCGTCAATTATATTAGAGGCTTTTCAAATAATGTATGGAATCTCAGCTTGTTAGTATTGACTTTGTATGGCTGATTAGTACTCAGGCTTCTGCTATTTCAGGATTCAGTTATCAATTTTGCTTAATGTTGATCTTTAGTTATCATGTCCATGCCATGAATCGACTTGGAGCCATTCATGATTCTAGATTCCGTGTCTTGGTCCGGACCTATATTTGAGTTGTGACAAACTTGGTATTAGAGCAAAGATTTAGAGTATCCTACGGTGTCTGAAAGCCATACTGAATAAAGTCTTTTCCATGGGTGTGAAACGCACCACACTTATGGGGAGGCTACAAGGCATTTTAGAAAATTTTCTTCTTTCATGATCTATACACGCGATGAAGTATCTCCCTATCCTTCTAACTCGTGTTATATGCATTTGAAAAGTCATGCCTTTATGCTGAGTAAATCATAGAATAAAAGGGAATAGAAATGGCCATGAAGATGGAAATGGAGATGGGCGCCAACAAGCCCCGCCAGCACCGGGTCCTTTGCCCAGCGGATCTCTCATGCCAAGTTTGGGGCGGCTTTTCAAATATTGTCTTAGGCTTGGCTACTCGGGTCAACTGAAGGTGGTGACCCATGTCCTTAGAATGGGAGCGCAGCAACGACTCTGAGTTCAGGATTTCCTCAAGATGAATCCCCTTGAGTTCCTTGGGTCAGAGTGGAGGGAGTACCCCTTGAGTTTCTAAAGAGATATAGAAGATCACCTAGATTATAGGGGTGACGGGAGAAGAGAGCGCCGACTTAGCCTCCTATCAGGCTGAAGTGTGTTTCTTATATTTGGTACCGTCGGTGAAAGGACGGTAGAAGTGAGAGCAGTTCCCATGAGCAGGATGAGTTCATGACAAACTTCTTAGACAAATTGTTACACCTCGTAAAATTTTCGACACATAGATGGCCTATTCGCATGTTGGTTAAGAGTTTTTGAAAGCCATACATGCTAGAAAACCGGGAAAAGAGCAGGATAAAGCACAGCCGAACCATCGCCCAGGCTTGGGCGGATCACTCATGACCTGGCGGCATTGTGGAAGGAAATTTCTGTGTCATGACTTACCGTTAAGCCTTTGTCGATCTGCAATATGAGATGCCCAACCAAGTTTATTTGATTGTTTGCTTTGCCATATTTCAAACGAAGAAAAAAATGAAGGGTATAAGATAACGATGGTACAATTCAATTGCGTCAGCGATTGATTGATGCTCAGATGCAGGTATTTAAGAGGAACTTCTCAGTTTAATTTATATTTAGCGTAGTAGTATTTACAGAATAAAGTAAATTGAAGTATAAATTAGTGTCCATGGCTCTTAACTGCTGACATGAAAGTGAACTCCATTTCTCCAACGGACTTTCGAGAAATAACAAGTTTTTTTTGATCGTCTTTCGATAAGTCAAAGTTTGGGCTATAAAAATATTAAAGTGATGTTTTCTTCCGGAGAATATTGGTGTATTTAGTTACGTTGACATATGTGAATGCGGTTAGGAGAAATAGATGGAGTGCCGGCTGAGCTTCGTCCGTTAGTCGGATAATCTGAAGCAAGGTATGTAAAGCCAGTTTCTTCGGCAAGTTAGTACTCTAGCCTAGCATAATACAGTAAACTCCGTAATAGAATTCCCGAAGTCGAATATTGAGTTTTGTGCGAATTGATGGCTTTGTCTTGCGTTGCTATATCATATTCAGTCCGAAAGTTAGCTAAAAGCGACGAATGGCGAGATATCATTTCAGACTCGGTAGATGGCTCGGTATGCGTTTAGCAAGCATGTTTTATAATAATATGACATATATTAGAAATAAAAGTTGTAGTAAAGTAAACCAGATAGACAGATATCTGGGCTACAGTATAGCCATACAGTCAGATGATATCTTGGCTACTGTATAGGCATACAGTCAGATAGTATCTTGGCTACGTTATGGCAAATGCAGTCGAGATAAGATCCCAGTTCCGTATAAACGGTATGAGAATCGGTATAACACGGGAAGAGTTCGAGTAAGAAATTAGAATCCAGATAGTATTTTCAGTTTAAACATGCTTGCTATATATATATATATGTGATTATTGATTGTTGAGACTTGATTGTGTCGTAGAGGCACCTTTTGAGCGTCCTCGCTGCCTGATTGAAACTAGCTATTAGCCATGCCCCGAGCGGGTGGGTATACGTCACTCCAAGGAGTGGCATGCCGACCACTTGATAGGACGAAGATGGGATGAAGCTTTCCCCATATTAGGCTGATCAGCATAGCAGTACAATTTACCCTGTTGTGCGTGCGCCGGGGGAGCAGTTTCGGATACGATTACGATTACGGATACGGTACGGGAGTCCTCCGGACTCGGACACGATTATTTATATCGGAGAGGCCATAGCCCGAGCTGGAGACCCAGGGGCCGGTAAGTGCTCGTAGTTAGCGAATGAGTGGGTGACTTATTTTTGGATGGTTTTGACTGGAGTAAGGGGTATTAGATTGTTTGATTGGTTGGCACCTTCCGGCTTAAGGGGGCTGGTATTGGTTCTTGCTTGTTATATATGTATATGTTATATAGTAGCTAATAGACAGCAGATCGCCACGTCGTCAGGTACGCTCCTGCCCTATCGATCTGAGAAAAGTACGATTCAGCTTATATAAGTTCTTACGGATTAGGTTATTTCCTGCTATTCCAGGATTTGCTAGTTATGCTGTTTATATTCAGATGTGTTCAGTTTCTTTGCATACTCGGTACCAGTGGTACTGACGCCCGTTGAGGCGCTGCATTGCCCGTAGGTACTCACCAGACGAGGAGGCGATCCTCGTGATTCCGGCCCGACTTATAAGTCATCGGCTCTGTCATCAAGACTTGATATTCCAGAGGTGTAGTTCATTTCTTTTGTTATACAGTATGGGTAGGTCAGGGCCCTGTCCCGACCATTTTATCAGTACTCATAGAGGCTTGCAAATTGTATATACATCTCCACAGTAGTTGGTGTGCGGTCGTGCCATTTGTGCGTTTTGTTTAGTTGTTTAGCATTTCTGATTGTGTTGGTCGTGTGGGGCCATAATCTGATAGTAGTGGTGACCTTGCCGGTCACGTAGTTGCTAGTATATTCTTTATGTCGATTACGAGATAACTAAACAGCATGGTGGCCTTGTCGGCCCGCATAGGTTCCCCTTTATAAGTATGTTTAAGTTGGGTTGAGAAATTTATATACAGGTGGGCTATAGGCCAGTCGGCCGGAGGCTGTATTTACAGCCGTTATATAGCCCGTTGTCTCCAGAAATCTGAGATAGAGCCAGGAAGGCACTAGATGTGCTTAGGCTCACCGAGTTAAGCGATCCAAGTTCTACTAGGGCACCGGGTGCAGTCATGCCCTAAGGCGGGGCATGACACAGATTCTTCCCTAGGAGTTGAGGAGGCAAAGGCGGTAGAGTTTGTCAATTTGAGACAAAAAATGATATGAATGTCCAGGAGTACGCCTTGGAATTTACCCGCCTATCCAAGTATGCACGAGAGATGATTCCCCAGAACCGGCAGAGTATAAACAAATTTGTGTATGGAGTGTTCGACTCACAAGCTTGCCAAGGAGTGTAGGATTGCAATGCGGAACAGTGATCTAGACTTCTCTTGGTTGGTCATATATGCCCAGCAGATGGGGAGTGGATCAGATGAGGACAAGCGAGAGAGAGGCCAGAGGGCCAGGACGATCAGCGTGGATCCAGTAGAGGTTCGATGGCGAAATTGCCCGCAGTCTCACCGAGTCCATCAGCTCCAACGTCGTTTGTCAGCTAGTGTGCCATCTAGATCAGCGTGATCAAAAGGCATCAGGCTCTCGAGGTCAAGGGAGTAGGTCAGTAGAGACAACATTCAGTTTGTGGTAGGTGTCATAGGAGGCACACCGAACAGTTCTTAGTAGGTTCAAGGGCATGTTTTGGGTGCGGGAAGCTCGACCACATGCCTAGAGATTGTCCGGCGGCCATACAGGGCCATGGTAGAGAAGTGACCCAATTACCAATTCAGCAGCTCCACCAGCACGCTCCGCTCAACAGGATGCATCCACTATGGTAGGTGGTGGTTAGCATCGAACAGGTTTTTATGACCTCTCATCACGTCGGGAAGCGGGGAGGCCTCCCGAATATGGTCACTGGTATGTTGTAAGTATTCCATCTTGATGTATATGCATTATTAGATCTAGAACTACTTTATCTTTGTGATGCCCTATGTTGCTATTAGCTTCAGAGTTGGTCCCGAAATTCTATCAAGAATCCTTCTCAGTCTCTACTCCAGTCATTGACTCGGTTATAGCTGACGGGTATATATAAATTATCATCACAGTCCCTCGGAAAATCACACTCCAGCCAATCTAGTAGAGTTAGACATGATTGATTTTGATGTTATCTTTGGTATGGATTTGTTGCATGCAAGTTATGCCTTAGTGAATTGTAGAACCTGTATGGTAGAGTTTCAATTTTTGGGTGAGTCAGTCCTAGAATGGAAGGGTAGTTTAGCGAGTGCTGTAGGTCGCTTCATTTCCTACCTTAAGGCGAGAAAGATGATTTTCAAAGGTTGCGTGTACCATCTGGATTCAGGTTAAGGTTGTAACGTTCGAAACCCCGACTCTCCAATCAGTCCCTACAGTGTGTGAGTATCTGGAGATTTTCCTAGATGATCTGAGTCCCTCCCGTGAGGGAGATCGACTTTGGTATTGACTTTCTTCTCGTCACGCGGGCTGTATCTATTCCTCCTTATGGAATGGCTCCGAGTGAGTTAAAGGTTGAAGGAGCAATTGAAAGATCTTCTAGACAAGGGATTCATCAGACCTAGCAAGTCACCGTGGGGTGCACCAGTTCTCTTTGTTCGGAAGGGGATAGGTCTCTTCGTATGTGCATTTACTATCGCAGTTGAACAGGTCACTTAATCAAGAACCAAATTATTACCTCCTAAGATTGATTACTTTTTGACCAACTTCAGGGTGTCAAGTGCTTCTCAAAGATAGAACTCAGGTCAGCTACCAGCTCGAGAGTTAGGGAGAGTGACATTCGAAGGCGGCTTTCAAGACTCGGTATAGTCAGCTTTGTGAGTTTCAACAGTTACACGTCGTTTGGACTAACAAATGCTCCTACGACTTTCATGGATCTGATGAACAGGGTGTTCAAGCCATATTTGTACATGTTCGTGATCGTCTTTATCAATGACATTCCCATATACTCTCGAAGTGAGGAGGAGCATGGCGCTCATTTGAGATATTCTGACTCTCAAGGATCATCATTTGTTTACTAAATTCAACAAGTGTGTGTTTTGGTTGTACTCAGTAGCATTTTTGGGCCATGTGGTGTCAAGAGAGGGTGTGTAGGTGGACTCTTACAAGATAGAGGCGGTGAAGAATTGGCGGGAACCAGTTAGTCCTTGAAATTAGGAGTTTCTTGGGGTTAGCGGGCTGTATAGGAGAGGCTTGTTGAGGGATTTTAATCCATTGCAGCACCATTGACTAAATTAACAGAAAAAAAATCAAATTCCAGTGGTGGGATGCACAGCGAGAGAAGAGTTTTCGAGAGTTAAAGACTCGACTCTCTTTAGCTCCGATTTTGACTGCTATAAGAAGTGCGATGGTTTCATTGTGTATTTTGATGCCTCTAGGATCGGTCTTGGATGGGTGTTAATGTAGTATGGTAAAGTCATTGCATATGCTTCTAGAAAGCTTAAGACTCATGAGAAGAATAACCTGACGCATGACCTAGAATTGGAGGCATTCACATTGAATTTGTTACTACTTGTATAGGGTCCATGTGGATGTATTTACGGATCACAAGAGCACGTAGTATGTATTCCTCGGAGAGGACTGTTCTGTGACAAAGGAGGTGGCTAGAACTTCTTAAGGACTATGAAAAGAGTGTCCTTTATCATCCGGGTAAGGCCAATGTAGTGGCGGACACCCTTAGTAGGTTGTCCATGGAGGTTGCTTCTCATATGGAAGATGGAAGGAAAGAATTCGTGAAGGATGTGCATCGACTTGCATTGTTACACCCCATAAAATTCTCGACACATAGATGGCCTATTCGTATGTTGGTTAAGAGTTTTACAGGCGCCACACATGCTAGAAAAGGCCCGGGAAAAGACCGGATGAAATTCGTCAAACCATCGCGGAAGGAGCCGGGGTAGAGCCCCTCACGCCGTGGCAACGTGTCACGGAGGAGCCTCCGTTAGCTCCGTGACACGTAAAAATTATATCAAAACTCAAACATAAAGCCTCCAACTTTGGTTTATTTCATTAAATTCACATAATTTCCAAGAAAATTGAAAACAGAGGAAGACGTGAGATATTGATAATTTCCTTTCGATTACGCGTCAACGCAGTCCAAACTCAAATTAACCTGAAGTCCCAGGTATTTGACGAGAGCATTCCTACGAATTTAATTTTGCGAAATTTGGCCGGAAAATCGTCGTGCTACCGGGCTAAGGTAAATGGAATTTCTCAAAATTATTGTCAATATACTCCTAGCATTAAAGTTAGTATTTCCTCCTTCACGGACTTGCTGAGAAATAGCAAGTTTTCGACAAATATTTCGATAAGCCAAAGTTTGGGCTATAAATATATCGAAAGTGATGTTTCCTTCCAGAATATTAGTGTATTTAGTTCTGAATTGATATACATGTAGATACGGAGTTGTGAGAAATAGCTGATGCTGACAGACTTCATCCGTTAGTCGGATAATCGAGCAAAAAGTATGTAAAGCCGATTTCTTCGGCAAGTTAGCTTTAGCTAGTATAATACGGTAAACTCAAGTAATAAATTACCGGAGTCGAATGTGTGAGTTTTGTGCAAAGTCATTGGCTTTTGTCTTTAGTTGTTATATCATATTCAGTCCGAAAGCTAGTAAAGCAATTGCCAAATGGCGAGATATCATTTCATACTCGGTATAGCTTAGTATGCGTTTTTAGCAAGCATGTTTTATAATAATATAACATATTGGAATAAGAGTTAGTAAAGTAAATCGAGACAGACATATAATATCCCGGATACGATGCAGTCGGATAGTATCTTAGCTCTGATATAGCCAAACGAGTCAGATAGTATCTTGGCTACAGTATAGCCATACGAACGGATAAGATCCCAGATTCGAGTATAAAGAAGTATGAAGTGAGTATAACACGAAAGTTCAGAATAAAAATTCAGAATACAGATAGTATTTTCAGTTTAAACCTGCTTGCTATATATGTGATTATTGATTGTTGAGACTTGATTGTGTCGTGAGGGGCACCCTTTGAGCGTCCTCGCCGCCCCTGGAGTTGTGGCCCCATGTCCTTGGCGGGTAGGTATACGTCACTCCAAGGAGTGGCATGCCGACCTTGATAGGACGAAGATGGGATGAAGCTTTCCCATATGGTGACCAGCATAGAGTACGATTTACCCTGTGGTGCGCTTGTGCCCAGGAGCGAGATTTCGAGATACAGATACGATTCTGATTACAAATACGATGCAGAGTTCCCTCCAGGACACGAGACACAGTTAATTATATTAGAGGCCATGGCAGTTTGGAGACCCGGAAGTGCATTAGAGGTGCTCGTAGTTAGTAGATGAGTCGGTGACTTATTTTTGGATAGTTTTGACCCGGTAGGGGTATATAGATTGTTTGATTGCGTTTGGCACCTTAAGACACTTATGGGGGCTGGTATTGGTTCTTGCTTTTAATATATATATATGTATTTATATGTTATATATGAGCTAAGAAGTGCTTATGTCTCACGTCGCTTGAGGAGTACGCTCCTGCCTCATTCACGGTACAAAAAGTCTGATTTAGCTTATATCAGTTCTTACAGACCTAGATATCTCTGCTATTGAGGAGTAGCTAGTTATGTTATTTATATTCGAATGTGTTGGGTTGCTTTGCATACTCAGTACAGTGAAATTATTGACACCCGTTAGGCTTGCCTGCGAGTACTCATAGACGGAGAGCCGTCCTCGTGATTCCAGCCAGCTCATAGAGTCATCAACTCCTATCATCCGGAGCTTGATATTCAGAGGTGTAGTTCATTTTCTTTGTTGTACGGTACGGGTAGGTCGGGGTCCTATCCCACCATCTTATCGTGTTCATAGAGGCTTGCAGATATTGTATATATATATCTCCCTGTAGGTTGTTGTGCGGTCATTGTGGGGCCGTGCGTTTGTTTAGTTGTTTAGTATTGTTGATTGTGTTGGCCGTGTGGGGCCATATTATGATAGTAGTGGTGACTTGTCGGTCACGTAGATATACAACATTCTTTATGTTGAGTTACAGGTAACTAGACAGCATGGTGGCCTTGTCGGCCCGCATAGGTTTTCCCATAAGAGTAGGATTCTGGTTAGCTGATGATACAGGACAGGTGGCTATAGGCCCGGTCGGCCGGAGGAGCATTTACGGCCCGTTATATAGCCGAAGTCGATTCCGGGAATGCAGAGATAGAGCCATCTAGGCACCGGATGTGCTTAGGCTCACTGTTAGCAGTCAAGTCCTACTAGGGCACTAGGGGCCAGTCATACCCCCAAGGCGGGGCGTGACAAACTTGGTATCGAGTAGGTCGTGTCCCGAAGTCTGCAAGCCGTGCTAAGTAGAATCTAATCTATGGATGTGTTGTGCACCACATACTATAGGCGGAGGCTACAAGGCATGATAGGATGGTTACTCTTTCTTCTTGAGCAGTCGTGCTATAGGCGGTACAATATAGGGTTGAGTCCTAAAACTTACCATATTCTTTGAATACAGATACAAGTCAGACCAGCGATATCCTGTTCCAGGCAGAAGATTAGATATAGCAACGAGGAGAAGGCACCGGCCAGTTACAAGGTAATTACAGCTGACGGGGAGGAGGTATCGGGGACCTCCCAATGTGATACCTTTATCGGTACCATTCCCAGTATATTTCAATAACTTTAGAGTAGGAAGTTAGAAGCATAACGTACATACAATTTGATTTATTTGTTGGATATATAAGATTGGATTAAGATAATAGACAATTACAGTTATCGGGATAAGTGTGAGAAAGAGAGCAATGCGGGATTCCCACCTCCATCTTTTCAGATATGGTACAATTCCATGTTTCTATTTTGTTGCAGTAAGAAAAGGCTATTGCTACCTCTTAGTTTTGATTCCAGTATATAAAAGGCATAAGAATTGAGGCGGGTTGCCCAAAAGTGGCGATGGCGAAGACGGATTAATTGATTCCAGAAAGTGTTAGAAAGCGTAGAGCCCTATGATTATGTAAGTTGTCCAGACTTTCACGGTAATAAGTCAAATGAGAAAGTAAGACTACTAGCTTACTCGAAGCAGGTGTAAAGACACATCGATGATGAACGCTCATTAATAGTTAAGTTCGAGTCCGAAAAGGTTAAGTTCGCCCTTAAAACGCTAACAACGGCAGGATATACCTGCAAGATAATAGTTATGATTTCAGTTGTGCTATCGAAAGGTAGGGAGGTCATGTGAATCAGATGGGTCGGCGCAAGCCGGAAGAAGTATAAGTTGGGACTTGACCGGTAACCTTATTAACAATGTAAGGCAGGTACGTTGAACCCCAGAGCTCAGCCTAAGCAAGATAAGGGGGAAGAAGCAGGAATACCAAGATTTGTGGGGAAATTAGAATCACCCCCGGATTGATAGAATATCGTGTAATAAGGACTAAGCCTGGGCGCGGTTAAGAGACATTAAGATTGTGGTTCAGAATGCTGCGGTGCGTCCACCTATGGCAGAAGTTAAGAAATTGCCGACGCAGAGACTCTAGCTATGGTGCGGCACGGAGATAAGACCCAATAGATAGTTGTGGGCTCTCGATATAATGCCAAGTAAGACCACAAGATTCGGATGTTGATCCCATGTTGCAAGAATGGCGGAATTCCAAACAGCGGACAATAATTAAAAAGCATATGTTGTTGCTTCGAATGGGATGAAAATCCAATGAAATGATACGATAGGACGGGAGATATCCTTAGACCATAAACTTGTTATATCATGTACGGTAAATTGGTAAGCATGTCAGAGATTACGTATCACTACAGAATTCAGTATATATTGTACGTAGTTGTTGATATATATACGAATGCGAATATCTTTGTGGCGGTGGCCCTTAGGGGTTACCGTCACACGGTCACAGTTGCATTTTGCTAGGAAATTTATACGGATCGTGCCAGGATCCCTCACCAAAAAAGGGGCAGGTTAAGTGTGATTCACGTATGAAGCCGTGAAACTTATAGTTCTCCAGTTTATTGAGTTAACGGACTTATATGTTTGTTGCCAAATCTAGGCTTCGGGAAGCTTACAAGTTAGTAGCCTAAATCGGGTGGTTAGATGATAAGGGCGGTTAGACGGACTAACGATCAACTGGTACCTGTATTGGCAGGAAGCATCCTAAAGATCAGTAACATTATCGCATGTGCCAGAACTAGAATTAGATACCGAATAGGCATACTTCGAAGTTAGCAATACCCAGAATTTTTCCAGTATGTTAAGTGAGTCGTACATCATTTTCTTGACCTTGTAGGTGAGAGTGCAAAGCCTTAGTCAACCTAGCCGGTTACTATGTGGAATACCCCGCAAGTCAGCCAGCCGTCCCAGTCAGAAAAACCTGTGGGTACCCCAAGAAAGGGTCCACATCAGTGGTCAGTGATAGACTAGTACTTCAATTTGGTTCTCGTAAGATATTCGAATACAAAACCTAGCGAAGACGATCTTTACAAGATTGCTCATAAGGCGAGAATTTCCTCAAAACAACGGTATAAATCCAAGTGGATACACAAGGCGTAAGGGTGGTAGTACTCTGCTGAGCTGAGTGTTAACTAAGACAAGGAGATCGGTAGGGTCCCTATGAAGATCCAGGGACGGATCGCACGAGTAAGTCAATTAAGCGGCTCTACGGTTGTTTAAGTAGAATAACAAACGGTTAGATGTCCTCAACTCCTTGATTGTACGTGAGCTACGAGATGCTCCCGAGTAGGACATTTAGGGCATTGTTAGACTACTTGACATTCGGAGTCATTTAACCCAGCTATTCAGTTATTCAAGGTTAATCGGCAGATTATTTGAGATCATGATCATTATTAGGATCTACGATCGGATACGAGCACATGGTGTGCAGACGGTCGTTCAGGTTATCCCAGTAACAAAGTAGCCTTAGCATCGGCCAGAAGGCCAGATAAGCTCTAGCTATACCGGTAGATAACCTGTCGGTCTCTCCCGGCATAATGCCCAACTGACCATCAATTATATGCCAAGTTCTCTAAATATGACTATTTTGTATCAATCAGAAGAGACAATGTAGTAACAAGCGCCCTTAGCCATAAATATGGGGAGTTTGGCGTAATTGCAGCCCAGTAGCGGGAGTTGGTCAGAGAGATACATCGATTAACAAGTCTAGCCATTCGTGTAGAAAGAGAGCAGGAGGACAACAAGCGGTAATTCGAACACCCTTTGTGTCGTCGTTAGTCGTGAGGTAAAAGAACGACGATTATGAAGATCGACCTGGTCAGCTTAAGGACAGAATTTAGCAAGGGAAAGTGCCAGATTTTCAGATAACTGAGGATGAAGTGCTGCAATGCCAAGGGCCGCCTCTGTGTTCCGAGATATTTGGGGGCTCCGCCCAGTTATAGACCAAGTACATTACGCCGCTATTCTCTCCACCCGGGCGCGACGAAAATGTACACGATATCAAAGAGATCTACTGCTGGCCAAGTATGAAAAGAAATAGCCGAATTTGTAGCCAATGTCCTAACTGCTTGGTAAAACGGAACACGAAGCTAGGCGGTTAACTCGGGACATAGATTTGTGCCTCTCAAATGGGAAGGAGTGAACATGGATTTTATAGCAAGATTACCGTACCAGACATAGGCATGATTCCATTTTGGGTAATAGTTGACAGGCTGACAAAATCAGCCCACTTCACACTTGATCAATACTTTCTCTGCTTGGGGACTATGCAAATTGTATATCGAAGGAATAGTTAGATTACATGGAGTACTAGTATCTATTATTTGAACGGGGAGCACAATTTACAGCTAGATTTTGGCGGTCATTTTGAGAGAGGTCTAGGAACGCAGATTAATTTGAGCACAACATTCAACCCTCAGACAGATAGGCAAGCAGAATGTACAATTAAAACGATCGAGGATATGTTACAAGCGTTTGTGCTAGATTTTGGAGGTAATTTAGGCGAGCATTTGCCGTTAATTGAGTTTGCTTATAATAATAGCTATCACTCAACTATCCAGATGGCGCCTTTTGAGGCATTGTAGGCAATGCAGATCGCCAGTTGGCTGGTTTGAAGTGGGAGAGTCAGCGCTGATTGGGCTAGACATTATTCAACGGAGTCGGAGGAGAGGTAAACATCAAAAGCGTCACATTGCCACCCAGGCGTCATAAATCGTATGCTGATGCGGCGCAGAGACCTGAAAATTTGATGAATGACTAGGTATTTCTGGAAGTATCTCCGATGAAAGGGGTGATGAGATTCGGCAAGAAAGGTAAGCTCACGTCCGAGATTTGTTAGGCCTTATCAAATTCGTCAAGAATAGGCCAAGTGGCATATGAGTTGAACTTGCCTCAGGAGTAGAATCCGTCCATCCGGTCTTTCACGTATCTATGCTAAGGAAGTGCATCGGAGACCCGTCAAAGTAGTCCCAGTCCAGGATATCCAGGTTATGGAAGAGATGGCCTATGAAGGTTCCATTAATATCTTGAAACAGAATATTCGTAGATTAAGAACCAAAGATATTGCGTACGTCAAGATCTTGTGGTGTAGCGAGCTGAGAGGAGATGACTTGGGAGGCAGGAAGATATGAAAACCAGATATCCTCACTTATTTCAAGCATAGTCAGTCAAGAGGTATGCTAGTATTGTTATTTTATGTAGTGACTTATAGTATATGTATAAGTGAAATGATTGATCTTAATACGGCTCATGTGAATACTATAGTATTGTGTGGAGTACTGTATTGGACTTTTCTGCATTTCAGACTTTTGGGATAGTCCATATTGGGAAACTCTGCCGAAATTTTTCAGAAACAAGTTTATTAATTGGGAAGTCCCATAGATAGAAGTTTACATTCGGGCCAAGATGTTCTTAGGGGGGAGAATGTTACACCCCGTAAAATTTTCAAACACATTAGATGGCCTATTCGCATGTTGGTTAGAGTTTTGAACGCCACATGCTAGAAAAGGCTCGGGAAAGACCGGATAAGAAATCCAATCCAAACCATCGCAGGAAGGAGGCGGGGCGAGCCCCTCCCGCGTGGCAACGTGTCCGCGGAGGGGCCTCCCGTTGGCTCCGTGACACGTTGGCCCTGTCAGGCTCAGAAGTATATAAAGCCTCCAACTTTGGTTTATTTCATTAAATTCAAATAATTTCACAAAGTCGTGAAAAGCAGAGGAAGCGTGAGATATTGATAATTTCCTTTCGATTACGCCGTCAAAGCGCGGTCCAAACTCAAATTAACCTCGAATACCGAGGTATTTAGCAGCAGGGAGATTCCTACGGATTTAGTTTCGGGAAATTTGGCCGGCAAATCATCGTGCTACCGGGCTAAGGTAAGTGGAATTTCTCCAAATTAGTGTTAATGTACTCCTAGCCTTAAAGTGAGTATTTCTCCCTTCTGGACTTTTGAGAAATAGCAAGTTTTAGGCCGTCTTTCGATAAGTCCAAGTTTGGGCTATAAATATATCGAAAGTGATGTTTCCTTCCGAATATTAGTGTATTTAGTTCTAATTGTGCTACATGTGAATGCGGTTGGGAGAAATAGCTAGATGCTTGACCGAGCTTCATCGGATTAGTCGGATAATGCGAAGCAAAGGTATGTAAAGCAAATTTCTTCGGCAAGTTAGTAACTTAGCCTAGTATAATACCAGTAAACTCCGTAATAGAATTCTCGGAGTTGAATATTAAATATTGTGCAAGTTCAGTAAAACTGTCTTGCGTTGACATATCGCCGGTCCGAAGCTAGTAAAGCGGTGCCAAATGGCGAGATATCATTTCAGACTCAGTATAGCTTAGTATGCGTTTAGCAAGCATGTTTTATAATAATATGACATATATTTAGAATAAGAGTTAGTAAAGTAAATCAGACGGACAGATAGTATCCCAGGATACGATGCAGTCGAGATAGTATCTTGGCTACGGTATAGCCAAACGATCGAGATAGTATCTTGGCTACGAAATTATATGCTCCACAGAGCGAGATAAGATCCCAGATTCAGTATAAAGCGGTAAAGAATCGTATAACACAGAAAGAGTTCAAAATAAAAATTTAGAATACGGATAGTATTTTCAGTTTAAACATGCTTGCTATATATGTGATTATTGATTGTTGAGACTTGATTGTGTCGTGAGGCACCCTTGGCGTCTCGGCTTTGCCCCTGGGTTATTGCTTTGTGTCGCCCAGGCGGGTGGGTATACGTCACTCCAAGGAGTGGCATGTCGTCCCACAGTAGGACGAAGATGGGATAAACTTTCCCATATCAAATTTGATCAACATAGCGATGCAGTTTACCCTATTGTACGCTTGCGCCGAGGCAATTTCAGATAAAGTTACAGTTATAAATACATACGGGAGTCCTCCCGGACTCGAGACATAATTATTTATATCAGAGGCCATAGCGAGCTGGAGACCCAGGGGGCCGGTAGAGGTGCTCGTAGTTAGTAGATGAGTGGAGTGACTTATTTTGGATAGTTTTGACCCGGGAGGGATATTAGATTGTTTGATTGGTTGGCACCTTCCGGCTTATAGGGCTGGTATTGGTTCTTGCTTGTTAAATATATGTATTTACCTGATATCTAATAGCCGATAGACAACAGGTCGCCACATCGGCTTGATTACGCTGCCTCATTCACAGTACAAAAGTACGATTAAGCTTATATCGGTTCTTACAGTTCGGATATCTCCTGCTATTGAGTAGCTAGTTATATTATTTATATTCAGATGTGTTCAGTTGCTTTGCATACTCATTTTCCAAACGAATGCGGCTTTAGTATTGCATTACTTACTGCAGGTACTCATAAAAGGCGATCCCTCGTGATTCCGGCTAGCTCTTGATATTCGAAATTGTAGTTCATTTTCTTTTGTTGTACGATGCGGGTAGGTCAGGGCCCTATCCCGACCATCTTATCAGTATTCATAGAGGCTTGCAGATTGTATATATATATATATCTCCCAGTGGTTAGTTGTGCCGGTCGTGTGAGGCCGTTGTGTAGCTGTTTAGCGTTGTTGATTGTGTTGGCCATATGGGGGCCATATTACGATAGTAGTGGTGAACTTGTCGGTCACGTAGATATACAACATTCTTTATGTTGAGTTACAGGTAACTAAACAGCATGGTGGCCTTGTCAGCCCGCATGGGATTCCCCATAAGAGTAGGATTCTGGATTGTGATGATACGGGGCCAATTGGATATAGGCCAAGTCGGCCGGAGGCTTTATTTAAAGCCGTTATATAGGCCGTTCATTCCAGGAATCTGAGATAAAGCCAGCCAGAGGCACCAGATGTGCTTAGGCTCACTAGTTAGCGATCCCAGGTCCTACTAGGGCACCCAGTGCCAGTCATACCCCCAAGGCGGGGGCGTGACAAACTTATCAGAGCGGGTCGTGTCCCAAGTGCGCAAGCCGTTCTAAGTAGAGTCTTGTCTATGGATGTGTTGTGCACCACATACTATAGGCAGGAGGCTGCAAGGCATGATAGGATGGTTACTCTTTCTTCTTGTTCAGTCGTGCTATAGAAGTGGTACAGTATAGGGTTGAGTCCTAAAACTTACCATATTCTTTTAACACAGATACAAGTCGGACCAACGATATCTATTCGGGCGGAAGATCGGATATAGCAACAGGAGAAGGCACCAGCCAGTTACAAGGTAATTACAATGGCAGAAGGTATCAGAGATCTCCCAATGTGATACCTTTAGCCGGTACCATTCGATATATTTCTATAACTTCAGAGTAGGAAGTTAGAAGCATAATGTACATACAATTTGATTTATTTGTTGGATATATATGATACGATTAAGATAATAGACAATATCAGAATTATTAGATAAGTGTGAAAGAGAGGACAATGCAGGATTCCCACCTCCATTCTTTCAGATATGTACGAGTTCCATGTTTCCATTTTGTTGCGGTAAGAAAAGTATTCCTACTCTTATTTTGATTCCGAGTATAGTAAAGAGGCATAAGAGGTGAGGCGAGGTTGCCCAAAGTAAGCAGTAACTGAAGAGGGATTGGTTGACTCCAGAAAGTGTTAGAAAGCGTAAAAGAGCCCCTATGATTACGTAAGTTGTGCAGACCCTCACGGTAATAAGTCAAATGAGAAAGTAAGACTACTAGCTTACTCAGGCGGTGCCAAAAAAGACACAGCATCGGTGATGAACGCCGAGTAATAGTTAAGTTCAAGTCAGAAAAGGTCAAGTTCGCCATAACACGCTAACGTTGGGATATACCTGCAAGATAATAGTTATGATTTCAGTTGATATCGAAAGGTAGGGAGGTCATGTGAATCAGATGGGTCTAGCGCAGAAGCGGAAAGTATAAGGCAGGACTTGACCGGTAACTAATAACAATGTAAGGCAGAATCACGTTGAACCCCCGAGCTCGGCCTAAGCAAGATAAAGGAAGAAGCAGGAATACCAGATTTTGAAATTAGAATCACCCCAGATGATAGAATATCGTGTATGAAGGACTAAGCCTCGGGTGATAGTTAAGAGATAGTAAGATTGCGGTTCGGAATCTTTGCCCGGTGGCGTCGCCCGGAGAAGTTAGAAATTGCCGACACAGAGACTCTAATCTGGTGTGGCCTGGAGATAAGTTTGAGGTATCGATTTCCTCCTTAGTAATCTATTCAGTTTCATGTTTAGTTCATGTCTCTTAGTTCCTTTCATGCCTTACATGTATGTGGTCCATAAATTTAGTTCTATCATGTATATTAGTTTGGAGTCGGTCTGCCGCCGGTCTTGACTCCGGATAGTCAGTATTTGGGATTGCAGTTCCTTTCCCCAATTATTTAGTATGTTTACCCACATTCGAGGATGAATATTTCCAAGAGGGAGATATTATAATACTCTAAAAATTCCCTAAAAATCAGACCCTAGGGTTGGGCGAGAAGGCAAAATTCACACCGGAGTCACAAAACAACTCGTCAAGTGACCCGTTAAGTCACTTGATGGATTTTCCAGTGACCTGTTAAGTGTGTGCTAAGTTGGAAGACTGAGATTTTTCTCTGAGACTTGATGGGTGGGGCGACGAGTTGTCGTGTCACCCACCACGAGTCGTGGTGTCCCTTGTTAGGTATGTGAGGGAGAAGTGGCAAGGTTGAATTGGCGGTGTTGAGTAGCGGATGGAGGGACGAGTCATCGTATACTTAACGACTCGTCAAGTGGCCTATGGAGAAAAGAAATTCAATAAATAAAGATTTTCCAGTAAAGGTAACGAGTACAGACCACGAGTCTTTAGTGGTCCCAACGACTGGATTAGGTAGAAACATGAGTGACGAGCAATATCAATTTTCCTGCAAAATTAGTAAGGGTGTTTCATAAATCCTAAGCTCCTAAGCTCTAAGCTTCATCGTTTTAAGCTCTGAAAGTGGTGTATTAAGAGGGGTTAAGCCTATTCTAACCATTCCCCTCACATGCATGCAAGTCTAGGCCTCTCCATGTAAGATCAAGCCAGAACCTCCAGATTCTTCTCAAAATCCTTTGGGCTTTCTAGGAAAGTGTAGATTCGGTACTTCCTAAGTATGTAAGACTATGATATTGAGAGTTCCTTTCACTCTCATGCCCAAATTTCTCCTCAAGTTCATGAATTCAAGTACTTGATCTTGTGGGGTCTTAGCCCAATTTTGTAAATTCTCTATAATTTGATTATAGGTCAGTTCTCTTCATATTTCAAAGCATGTTTTAAGATTCGTGGGCAAATTTTATATACTAATTGATTATAAATTCATGATTTTATGTTTTAGAAAATTATGCCCAACAAGTTCATGAAAATTCAAGTTTATAATCCATGATTTCAAGTATGATAGAGATATCGACATGATTGAATGTTTACAAATTACCCATGTGAAATCTATGATTTTGACTTGTAGAAGTCTATTTCAAGTATGCATGATTCTAAGATTTAGGCAAGCCCACAAGTTAAGTATGTTTCATGATTTAGCCAAGACTTATAAGATCGGAGTTTATGATATGTTTGGAGTCAAGACTGCCCATGTTGGAATTTCGGACTATGCATGTAATTACATTTATCAGCTTCATTGAAAAATGATGGAAAGCACTTTGCATGTTTTTTTGGGAGAAGTGTCTAGTACCGAGAGTAGAAGCAGGGTTCCAAGGTTCCTCGGTCTCAAAATCTGCCATCAACATAGGTTTTATATATGTATGTTTGGGGCCTCTCAAGAGAGTTTCCCCGCCTGCAAAGGACCTTCAGCTTGATATCGATATCATGGTAGTGCCTTTAGTCCTGAATATACTTTGGGCAGCTTTTCCCTTGAGCGTAATAGTTCGGATCACGTAAGCTCTATCGTGATGGTGTCGGTTATAGGCGAGTCTCCCATTTTTCCTAATGATTTCAGTTATGCATGTTTATGATTTATGACATTATGTTTTCTAACAGGTTTAACCCAATGATAAGTTTATAAGATTTTACTAATGATTTCAATTATGGCAAGCCATATGATTTTATTTTCAACTTTAGGTCATTTGATTGAATATGAGAGTTCGATTTATGACTATGCATATTTTCAGGTATCAGCTTGCAGTCCTTACTCTCTCATGATCTTATGATTTATGTTTATGTGCATGATTTCAGTTACACTTATTCCAATATATTTTACTTTTCTTGCATATTCGATTACATTTCAAATAAACCGCATACTCTATACTATATCATTTCAGATACGAATCGAGATGTTCGGACTCGGTCTACTTAGTAATCAGTCTCGAGCTTAGTCTAGTCTCTTATTGGTGAGTCCTTATCCTTCGAGGACCTTCAGATGTAAAAGCTTTATTTATTTAGTTTTGAGCTTGTAGTGAGCTATTTGGGGATGTTTTCCCAACAACTCATCGGTTATGTTAGAGGCTTTTCGGACAATGTGTAGAATCTCGGTTTTCGGTATTAACTCTGTATGGTTGATGCGTACTCAGACTTCCGTTATTTTAGGATTCAGTTATCAACTTTGCTTAATGTTGATCTTTAGTTATCATGTTCATGCCATGGGTCGACTTGGAGCTACTCATGGCTCTAGGTTTTCGATAATACGGATCGAGACCTATGTTGGTCGTGACACTACTTGAACGTTTATTCTTGAATTGCTGAAAATTCTCACTGAACTCCTAAAAATCATATCTTTGATTCATTATAATAGATATAAAGATAATCTGCACTCTGAAAATTATTTAAGAGGTTTTCACTAATATGCTTCATGTAAAATTCATGATGAGAATGTTTATAAACCACGGAAAATATCATTTGCTATACTACTATTGTGCCTATCATAGATGATGCATAACTCTAGATCATCGGCGATTATAAACTTCAGCACTGAAGAAAAATGTCCAAGATGTATCACGCTCTTTGTCTACTATATAGAATGCAACTGGATAGATATGATTCTTTGTATCTTGTGTGACGATAGAAATCAAGACACTCTCGTACTTATTTGGATAAAGATATACTATTAATACAAATAATATTTCTTGTGTTGAAATATCTCAGCGTGCAAGCTCCGTAAGTTAGAAAGTAATAATTCTATTATTTAGAAGAGTGAAGAACTAGGACGACCAAGAGGTAAATTTATCAATTAACAAAATATCAGCTTAAAATAGTTGTCCATCATGCAAAGAAAGTATTAAATTTTCAAAAAGTCAATCAAGTTCTAGAAAATTCTAATGTCTTTCATGTGTTGGAAGAATAAAATGAATCATGTATACATCTAAAAAATGTAGGGTCTATTTTTTGTTTTTCAAAAGGTTATTAGAGATTTTTTTAAAAAACTTTAATGTACCCTATACACTTTTTTTTCTTCTTAATTTAGGTATAACATCTAATCTAATTGATATATTTTGCTATTCATTCAAGTCACAATCTGAACGGAGGCCCGGATCGTTACACGGGGCGAAGCCTCGAGATACTCCAAGTCAACCCATGGCATGAATATTCATCAAACTTCATATCATTAAAATGGAATACTTAACATATCAACATATCGGAAACATAGACATAACATAACATAGCATGATAAGCGGTACGGACAAAATACATAATAGTGGAGTACTACATATAGTTTGAAAGCCTTTAATGTATCAGATGGATTGATGGGACAACATTCCCAACTAACCCACCAAGTCTTGAAATAAAAGAAACATCATTGTCTGAATCAATGGTCATACGGAGAATGAGGACTCACCAACAAGTGGATGTGAAACTCCGATACAAGCTAATGGCGATCTTTGAATCTAAAGATCGAAGCCTTTATCATAAAAGCAATCTGATATAGAGTATGCGGTCAGTACGTGGAATATACTGATTATGCAAGGTAAGTAAAAAGGACATTTAAAAATATATAAAAGCTCATAATTGATCATAAGAGAAGGACATCATGCTCGTATCCTAAATAACATAAGATAACATAAGGCTCAAGGTTTTCAATCATTCATAAATCATTCATAATCATAGTCATAAGAGAAACCTCATTAAATCATCACTTGAGCCACATAATATAAACATAACAATCCATACAATATGCGAAACAATGGGATGACTCATCATAATCGACAGCATCATGAGTGGAGCCTTACATGATGCCACAACTATCACGCTCAAGTGGACAGAGTGCCTGGCTTGCCAGGCAAGGGACGTGCATTACATGATATCACAAGAGGAGTCATTATCATTATAATGTATCATTATAAATCCACGGTAACTGTGGTTATGAGACAACGGCATAGTCCTTTGAGCGTCGGGCTGCTCGGTGCTAGACATGACTCCCAAAAACATGCACATTAGGCTCATAAATAAATTAATAACATCATTCATTAAAATTCTTGTCCAATTAACAATTATCATTCATTGATCCCCATTAAAATATGATTAGCCGAGAATCAAATGCCCATTTAGTCGACCAACATCATAAGTCGATAAATTATGAGATTCATTTCGTAATCGTAAATAATTCTTGAACATGTGGGTATTGCCCAATACTTTAACGTGCTTGACAATATTCAATTCATTCGAAAACATGCTTATAAACATGGGTAACCTGAAAATATGTTTTTCATCATCAATAATTCATAATACTTGAACATTCATCATAAACTTTGACTTTCATGAAATTATCATAAATGGGCAATTTGATTTATAAAACTTGAAACATGATTTTTAATGAAAAACAACATAAAACTTGCCCATAATTCATAATTCAATAATAGTAACTCAATTAGATCAAACCCATGTAGAAATCGATTTTCATGCATTGGGTAACAACCCCATAGATTTTTATCGTAATTTCATGAATTAGAAAGAGATTGGGCATGAGTGTAGAGAAAAGGATTCACCCATTTATAACCCTACATACCTGGGGAAAATCAATTCTCAGCTCTCCTTGAAAGACTAAAGGAAATTAATGAAGAAAACCTTGAAGACAAGCAGTCCACCTCTCAATCCTTCAACTTTGCATGCATGAGAATGAATAAGCCTAGGGTAGGTTTTAACCTCAATAACCATTGATTTTCGAGCCTTAAACGACGTAGTTTAGGATCCTAGGACTTAGGAATGATGAATATGCCCTTAATAAACTCCCTGAAAAATCTGCTAGGAGAACCAACGGCTAGACTAACAGATTGTTGGGATACCACGACATGGTATCCATTCGTTGTCTTCACTATCAAATCCCAGATCTCAGATTCGTCTGCTTGCGACTCAACAGGATGAGTCTTCCTTCCAGGCAACGAATTGATTACATCCTCCATTGCTTCCTCCTTCTAGGTCTGCATCAAGCCTTCCAGCCCAGGCGGCCACATTAATATCGATGCGGGCGGATAGTGGTCGGACTCAACATCCTTAGCCCTAACTAGATGATACATACAACCCTTGGTAATCATCTTCACAGCCTTAAGATGAAATAAAACAACCTATAGGCACTTCGAACTACTCTTCCATTTCCAAGCCTGACTCACCCGTAAAGCGGAACTCCACCGCCACCCGAGTTCTGATTAATAGAAACATAACACGCATACTGTAATCCATGCCAAGAATAATATCAAGTCGGTCATGGCTAGCTCTACAAGGTCTACGGAGGTGACTTTATGCAATATAATGATTGAACATATTCTATACACCCGCATAGCTACAACCGAATCCCCAGCAGGAGTAAGTGAAAATGGATCGACGAGTCTCAAGACTAACTCCAAAGCTACTAGCAATATAAGGTGTCACAAAGAAAGGTAGCTGGATCCTAACCAAGCATAAGCATCAAGGTGAAAACACGCAACATACCAATAACCATCCGATGAAGTTTTCTGTTCCTGACGCAGGCGAGGGCATAGAATCTATTTTGGCGCTGTCCGCCTACCCCACTAAGTAGATGCTCTGCGGAAACTGAATGTCTCTTGGAAGTTGTTGCTAACACGGTAATTTCTTACGACCTCTATCATCATCCTTTTTAGTAAATGGACACTCTCGGCGCATGAGGCCAGACCTACCACACCCATAGCAAATATCTGAGCGAATAAACACTTCCCAACATGACTCTTGCCGCTTTCCGCGAAATTTGGAAGAGTGCTCTACTCGTGCCCCTCTAGTCCCTCGATCACAAAGGCCCTGCTCCTCTGATCTGTAGGTCTGGATGGAACACTAGTTGATGATGGTTCCGGAGCTAGTGACCTCTACTGAAGCTGAGGGTGGTGACCACCACTGGATCTACGATGAAAACCCATGGCTATGCATGCAGAGCCCTTTTTGCAAATCCTCTCCCTCGAATAAGCCGCCTCCATTTGCTGTGCGTACAAAACTATTCGAGGAAAATACATGTCCTGGTGGGTATACTTGGTCCTGCAATCTTTGTCCAAATAGCCCACCACGCCATGAACAAAAATCGGCTCACCGCGCCCTCGATAAATCACTAACTCCTGGGGCATACTTTGACAAGAGAGTGAACTCGATAGCATACTCCTGTACCATCATCCTCCCTTGCTTCAGATTCACGAATTTTGTTGTCTTCAACTCCTTCATCTCCCGAGGGAAGAATCAATCTAGAAACACGCAGGAACTCCTCCCAAGTATTTGGGCCTGCTCCGGCGGCCCTCGCATCTGCCATTGCCTGAACCAGATAATGCGACTCTTTTCAGCTGATACAGGCCAACTCTGCATATAACCCAGTTCACCCCATAACCTGGGTGATGCTTCACAATCTCATTAATGGACTCATGGTCTCATCTACTTTTTGACAGGAACTACGCGGGGATAATTTCTCAAGAAGTCTCTAACTCAAGCCGCCGCTTTGTGTAAAATTTTGCCCCGGAACATGCGCAATAGCCTGATAAAGACAGCCTGGTGGTCAAGGCCCGTGAATCTGAATAGCTGCCCGAAACTGGTATGGGCAATGGCTCCCGGTGCAGGATCCCCTAAGCCCCGGTGGGAGCCCTGCGGTGCCCATTTCCATTGCCATCCTCGTAGCCTTCACCATTCCCTGTTCCTTCTACCATTCATTCTTCAAAAGGCCATGATCTGAAATTGCGAATACAATGAATTAGAAGGATAAAGGAGCTTTTTCATTGCGACATAGATCATGAAAAGAGAAACATTTTCTAAAAGTATCGTAGCCTCTTCTTCATAAGTGGCCAAGTACTTCACACCCATGAAACATACTCTACATAACAGGCTTTCAGACACCTAGGACACGTTAAAACCTATTGCTCTGATACCAAGTTCGTCACGATCGAAACGAAGATTAGGATCATAACACGGGGCGAGGCGAGAGACTCCAAATCAACCCATACAACCTTGAACATTCATCTAAAATCATATAATTAAAATGAATACTTAACATATCAATAGATCAGAGCATGAACATAACATAACATAGCATGATAAGCGGATGCGGACTAAATACATAACAGCAGTACTACATATAGTCTAAAAGCCTCTAACGTATCGGATAAGATTGATGGGACAACATCCCAACTAACCCGGCAAATTGAAACTAAAGAAAACATCAGTGTCTGAATCAATGGTCATGGAGAATGAGGACTCACCAACAAAATTTGTATGAGAAATTCGATACAAGCTAATGACGATGATGGATGCGAAGATCGGAGCTGTATCATAAAATGATACAGCATAGAGTATACGGTCAATACTGGAATGTACTAAATATGCAAAGTACAGTAAAATAGACATTTAAAAATACACCAAAAACTCATAATTGATCATAGGAGAAGGACATCATGCTCGTAACATAAATATCATAAGATAACACAAGGCTCTAGAGTTTCAAATCGTTCATAAATCATTCATAATCATAGTCACAAGAGAATCTTCATTAAATTATCACTTGAGCCACATAACATAAACATAACAATGCATAAAACATACCGAAACAATGGGAGGACTCTTCATAGCGAGCACCATCATGGTAGAGGCCTTACATGATGCTAACTATCTCACTCAAGTGGGCAGAGTCTCCTTTGGCTTGCCAGGTGAGGGGACGTGCATTATGTGATATCAAAAAGAGCGGATAATTATCATCATAATGTATCATTATAAACCGCAGTGGCACACGGTTGCCGAATACGGTGCCGATCCTTTGAAGCATTGTTTCGGTGCTAGACATGACTCTCAAAAATATGCACATTAGGTCATATATAAATCAATAACATCATTCATTAAGATTCATGGCCAAATAACATTTATCATTCATTGATCCCCATTATAACATGATTAGCCAAGAATCAAAGGCCCTTTAGTCGGCCAACATCATAAATCGATAAATCATGAGATCCATTTCATAAATCGTAAATCATTCTTGAACATGTGGGCATTTCCCAATACTTTAACATGCTTGGCAATACTAAAATTCATTCAAAAACATTGCTTATAAACATGGGTAACTATAAAACATGCTTTTCATCATCAATAATTCATAATACTTGAACAATCATCATAAACTTTGACTTTCATGAACTTTTCATAAATGGGCAATTTGATTTATAAAACTTGAAATGTGATTTTTAATGAAAAAAAACATAAAACTTTCCCATAATTCGTAATTCAATAATAGTAACTCAATTAGATCAAACTCATGTAGAGAAATCGAATTTTCATGCATTGAGTAGAACCCCATAGATTTTTATAGGAATTTAATGAATTGAAAGAGATTGGACATGATTGTGAAAGGATTCACCCATTCATAGACCTACATACCTAGGAAAATCAATTCTCACCATTCCTTGAAAGCCCAAAGGAAATTAATGAAAGAAGCGAACAAGCATCACCTGTCAATTTTCTAACTTGATGCATGAGAATGAATAAGCCTAGGGTGGGTTTTACCCTCAACACTGATTTTCGAGCCTTAAGCGGCGTAGTTTTAGGACTTTAGGACTTAGGAATGACGAATATGCCCTTAATGAAATTCCTAAATAATCTGCACTGGATGAACCAACGACCGGACTAACATATTTTTGGAGGATACCACAACTCGTGGTATCCATCCATCATCTTCACTGTCCAAATCCCAGATCTCATATATTCGTCTGCACGACTCGACAGGACGAGTCGTCCCTTCCAGACAATGGGTCATTAATCGTCGGTTGCTTCCTCGCTTCAGGTCCTGCATCAAGCCTTCCAGCAGAGCCTCACTATGACTCGTTACTTCCTCCAACAAGTCGTGTTTTACTTCCATTATGTAGACTGGAAAAATATTTGATATCCCATCCAATGACTGGCTTGACTCGTTACCTTCCTTAAGCTGAGGACTAGTACCCACCACGGCTCAATACGACGACTCGTTGTAACGAGCAGTCATTAGCCGCTGGTGCTTCCCCGCGCCACCAAGCCAATCCTTTCCCCATTGTTTCCCGCGGGTCTTTGGTTGGACCAACGATCCGTTAGGTTGTTCGTTTTGTGAAATTCTTCCCAGGTTCAGCCAACTTTTATTTTTAAATCCCGAGTCTAATCTTAGGCACTTTTGGGGTATTACAATTCACTTCAATAATATATTTTCTATTGGTAATGTTTACTAAAATAACTAATCTGATATAAAAGAATTGTATTTTAAAAAGTTTTAAAAATACAATTATTATTTTTAATCTTTTATTTTTACTCTAATAAATATAAAAATAAATTAGTGTGGTAAAATTAATAGTATATTAAATTGAGATCAAATAATAAATAAGGATAATTTAATTAAATTTTTATTTTTAATATTCTTTTAATGAGTCTAAAGTAACATGATAAATAGAATGAACTGGATGGAATATATAAAAATTAAAGTAAACTAGTAGTGTTCACTAGATTTTAAAATAATAGTTCTTCATTTAACGAGAGATCAAGTTTATATTTTGTTTTATTTTAAAATTTTAGAAAAAGATAAAAAAATTAAAAAAATTAAAAAAATTAAAAAAATTAATTATGAAGTTATCAAATCAAATTAAGTGTTTCTTGAGTCAATTTACATATATTGACAATAGAATATCTTTATACTTTTAAATTAATTAATTTGAAATATTTATTGCAAGTTAGTTTATTCTTCTACCTTCTTCTTTATTTTTTAAGTTATCAATGAATTTTTAATATTGCTATTCTTTTTGTTGAAACAAGAAAGAAAAATAATTTCTTTTCAACCAAGTTATCTATTTTAAAAAATATTATTAATTTTTTTAATTTTTTTAATTTTTTTAATTTTTTTAATTTTTTTAATTTTTTTAATTTTTTTATATATATATATATATATATGAGGTCAAGCCAAGTGGAGAGTGAGAACCAGTCACTTGACATTTTTACTACAAAATATTTTGGCCTATTAAATAAGAAAAATATAAGTAATAAATATTCTATAATATTAATATTATTAATATTATTATGTTTATTACAAAGATATAGTAAAAATAGTCATGTCATAATTAGAGTTATTTTACATTCTATATATTTATCATTAAATTACATATTTATAGCGTTAATATGATATATATGAAAATAAGTATTTGATTGGAAATAATATGATATATATAAAATACATCATGTCATAATTAGATTATTTTCAGAATATTATAATATAAAAAATAAATATTATAAATATTATAATAAATAAAATTAATATTATTAAGTTTATAATATAATATGAAAAAAATCACGCTATAATTAGAGTTGTTTTTTACAAAATATTTCTACAACATATTTCTATATTTATAATTTAAATTATATCTTATGACATTAGCAATACTAATTGTATTTATGTCTATATGTTATTAAAAGAAGGGTAGTTTATCTTGATAATAAGCAGTGATGGCATATTGAGAACTAGCCATGACATTTTACATCAAAAAAATATTTTAGATTATATGATATATACGGAAAAAATCACGTCACAACTAGAGTCATTCTAATAAAAAATATTCCAACGACATATTTTATATATTTAAAATTTAAATTGTTAATTAAATCACACCATAATTAGAGTCATTCTAATAGGAAACAATTTAATCAATATTATTTATGCGGACATAACACTCACATTTAACTAGTTATAATTTTATAATAAGATATAGAAATAATTTTTATTACTAAATTATTAATTAAAAAAAGAAAAAATTAAAAAAACAAAAAAAACATGTAATTTAATTAAAATACAAAAATAAACACATAATTAAAAATTATAATTTTATAATCGAATCTTGCAAAAAATAATTTTGATATTGAAGTCATTCTAATAGTAAATAATCTCATCAATATTATTTCCTGCAGATATGCCATAATTATAGTCATTCTAATAGGAAAGATTCTTATGAATTATTATATATATTTAGGAGGATTCATTCAATATAATATGAATAGTTAATAGTAAAAAAAATGTGTGTGTGTGTGGGGGAGGGGGGAGGGGCTCACACCATAATTAGAGTCATTCTAATATAGAATGACTTCCTACATTATATTTAATATATTTATAATTTAAATTATTTAAATTATTGCGTGATGTATTTGAATTTAAATCAAATACTACGAGGAAATAATAATGATTACATTATTTTCTATAATCTATATATAACGAGTATATAATTATTTGATTGACAATTATTCGATGTCTATGGAAAAAATCACGCCATAATTAGAGTCATTCTAATATAAAATATTCATGCGACATATTCTATGTATTTATAATTTAAATTATTTAATTAAATCACGCGATAATTAGAGTCATTCTAATAGAAAATAATCTAATCAATATTATTTTCTGCAAACATATCACTCTTTAACTAATTATAGTTTTATAATTAGATGCATATGAAATAATTTTGATTAGAATATTTTTATAATTAGAGACATAGAAACACATAATAATTGAGACATTCTCATAATAAATAATATAATCGGTATTATTTCATGCGGACATGCCATAATTATAGTCATTCTAATATGAAAGATCCTTATGAATTATTATATATATTTAGGAGATACCGTTCAACATAATAAGAATAGTTCATATTATAGATACATCGAAGAAAAACTACGTCCTTGAAGCCAAAAAATATTCAAAAAAATATCTACGAAAGTGAATTTATCGACAAGATAGATGCAATTGCGTTTGAAAGTTCATCTAGTGTGTGATTACGGATGGTTTCGATGGCAAAAAAGATAATCCAATCTCAATAGAGATGTTACTGCAGGATGAAAACGTATTTGTATCATCTTATTGTCATTATAAGTACATATGTTGACTACCCTTGCGGATGGATATAATATAGATATAGAATTTTTCATAAGGAGATTGTATCCATAAAATTGTGTGTATGTATGTTATCCGCATGTTCGGAAGAAAAAAATAAATGAGTTGCGACTGTATATCATGAAATATTTTATTGTTTGTCCAAATAATGCAAAATATAAGAACAATAAATACAAGTTGGGGATTTGACGTTTATGCATAGAACAAGCGCTGAATAAAATAAATGATCGAGAATTCACCTATGTCTATCTTCAATCTATAGCCTTATGAGTAATTGATTGACCAACTAGATGTTGATGAGAATGACTTATTTGGTAATTATCAATTAAGCTTTTATTTACATTGATTTATTTTTAGCAAGTGATGAATAAATCTTTAAATGAACTAGATATCATAGGAGAGATTGTTAGTCAAGGAGAAGTGCAATCACACAAGTAAGGTGGTAAGACCAATATTTTTATGAACATGGAGCTACAAGATAACGAGTAAGCTCGCAAACATGATTAGAATTAATATATAGATTTCAATGTCCTTATTTTTCTCAATGTGAGAAGTTGTATTTTTCAAGTAGGATGAAGAATATTTCAGTTGCCTTTTAGGGTGAATTTATAAAATAAATTATATATTTATTGAATTGAATTGAAATTGAATTGATAATTGAGGTTTTTTTATTTTGAGATTATAAGATTTGTATTTTTATTTAATTTCTCTTTTTCTTTAAAAAAATTATACAAGTAAGAATTTTTTATGATCATTTTATTTATTTGATAATTTTGTAAATTCAAGTTTTTTTTATCTATATTTTTTAATAATCCTTTTCTTAAGTATTATCCGCGTATCGCGCGAGTACTAATACTAGTTGTCCGCGATCCGAACACTAGATCCGGATCGAGACACGGAACAAGGAAACCCGAGGAACTCCAAGTCGACCCATGGCATGACATAACATCTAACTCAATCATAAAACGATAGATCAACATGATAAACTCAACGGAAGTCTGAAATAAGTATAATATCATAAATACACACGAATCTGAAGGTGATTACATTCTATTGTCTGAAAAACCTCTAAGTCTGATGAGTTGATAGGACAAGACCCCAACTAACTCTCTAATATTGAAGCTGAAATTACAGAGATGTATATAAGCTGAATAAAAGAGGGCCCACTCTCGACAGTTGAGGACTCACCAACGGGGACTGATGCTAACTTTGAAGCTGGCTAGTAGCGGGGCTAAGTCTGAAGATCAGGCCTATATCATGGGAAACAATACATAATAGAGTATGCAGTCAGTACGTGGAACGTATCAGTATGAAAAGTAAGTTAAACTTCTTAAATAAGTAAAATCATTTTAAAACATGCATGATATAAAACATAAACAAGATAAGAATCTGAGAGAATGGCTTGCATGCTATTTTCTAAAATCATGATCTCATTATAACATAACATCATAACTGAATCGATTGACCCAAAGCTGAAATATGATAATCAAAATAAGAAGTGAACATTGGATCAAACCTTCTTTAGAACATATATATATATATCATGAGTGATAAACACGCATAACTAAAATCATGAGAAACAATGGGAGACTCGTCAATTAACCGACATACTACGACTAGAGCTTACATGGTCCCAACTATCACACTCAAGTGGGTAGAGCCACCCAAAGCTTGCTAGGACAGGACAAATATCATGATATCGATATCAAGCGTATTGGCCCAATCGGGCGAGATGAGCTCACAATGGAGGTCCCAAGATATATATAATATATGTATAAACCTATGTCTATGTTGGCGCGTAGTTCTGAGGCATAGGGTGATCGACCCTTAGCCTACTCGGTGCTAGACACTACTCCCAAAAACATGCATATGCTCTTTATCATTTTTCAACGAAACTTACCATCGTCTATTGATGAAGCTATATAATAAAATACATATCAAATATGAAATCATATATATATAAGGAGCTATTTGCTCAAACCATACCACAAGATGAATATAAATGGGAGTCGCTCCAAAATCATGTGGTAAGCTAAATTCATAAATCATAAATCATACTTAAACATATGGGCATTGCTCGATACCTTAACATGCTTGAAAATACATAATTCTCTTGAAAACATGATCATAAACATGGGTAATTTGAAAACATGCTTTTCATCAATAATATCTCATCATACTTGTACATTCATCATAAATCTCTACTTTCATGAATTTCTCATAATTGGGCATTTTATTTTATTGAGCTTGAAATATAATTTTCATTGAAAACAACGTAAAACTTGCCCATGAATCATAATTCAATAGTAGAAATATATTTAAATCATATCCATATAGAGAATTAGGAATTTCATACATTGGGTCAAAACCCCATAGAATCAACATAGGAATTTCCATGATTTAAAAAGAGATTGGGCATGGGTGTGAATGGATTTACCCATTCATGACCCTGAAAACCTCGGGAAGATCTGATTTTACCACTCCTTGATTGCCCAATGAAATATTGAAGAAAAACTTGAAGAAATTCTAACTTGATCACCTCCTAAACCCTTCAATTTGCATGCATGGATATGACTGAGTCTAGGATAGATTTTTTTCCTCATAAAACACTGCATTTCGAGTCTTAAATGACGTAGTTTAGGATCCTAGGAATTAGGAATGACAAAAATACTCTTAATGAATTTTTTGAAAATTCTGCACTGTCAGTGACAACAATTGATCCTACGGGTCGTACCTGGATACCACGACTTGTGGTATCTGTCCGTTTCATCCCCAGATTTTGGGTCTCTGATCCCTCACCACGACCGAATAGGATGGGTCGTTGCTAACTCCAACGACTCGTTGCTACCAATCATTGTCATCACTTCCTTAACCTAGAATCCCTTTTCACGACTACTGGCCATGACCCGTTGTTACCTGCAACGGGTCGTTTCATGACTCGTTGTTTCCCTCTTGACTGAGGACCAGTCTCACCACGGCCATAACCAACGATTCATTACATCAAACTACAGGTCGTTCCTTGACCCATTACTCCTAACTCTGAACCTGTAGTAACCCACCACGAACTCATCCAACGGGTCATTAGTGGCACCAACAATCTGTACCATGACCCGTTCTGTGAATTTTTTTCAGATTTCATCCACTTTTCATTTTTAAATCTCGAGTCTAGTCTTGGGCACTTCCGGGGTATTATAATATCTCCCCCTTTGAAACATTCATCCTTGAATGTGGGAAAACATACAGAAAATAGAGAAATGCAATCATTATACTCAATTACTGATCATACAAGCTGAAAATTGATGGAATGACTAACTCCGTTTTAAACTACATGGCTAAACTGAATTCAGGAATCACACATACATCCATATACATGAAAGAAACCGGGGCACATAATTGAACACAAAGCTGAATAGAGTTTTAGGGTGAGAACTGATACCTCAAGCTAAAACTGAGCCGATAGAGAATAAATGTGGATATCTAGCCATCATGTCTGCTTCGGCTTCCCACGTAGCTCTCTCAACATGCTAATTCCTCCACAAAACCTTGATTAAAGCTACTTCTTTGTTTATTATCCTTCGAACCTGACGATCTAGTATTTCCACCGGAACCTCTTCATAACTAAGACTGTCTTTCACACCGACACTGTCCACCGGGACAACTAGAGTTGGGTTGCCCAAATACTTTTTTAAGAGAGATACATGAAAAACAGGATGCACGGAAGCTAATTTTGAAGGCAACTCCAATTTGTATGTCACCTTGCCAACCCGCTTCACAACCCGATAGGGACCAACATAACAGGGACTGAGTTTTGCTTTCTTTCTGAATCTCATTACTTCCTTCATGGGAGATACCTTCAGAAGCATCCAATCGTCAACTTTGAACTCAAGTTCCCTCCTTCTCACATCGGCGTAGGACTTTTGGCGACTTGAGTTGTTTTCAACCTGTCCCATATGATCTAAACCTTCTCCATGGCCTCATGGACTAAATCTGGTCTATCATCGCAGCTTCACTGACTTCAAACCAACCAATGGGCGATCTACATCTCTACCCATAGAGAGCCTCAAACTGATCCATCTAAATATTGGAATGATAGTTGTTATTATATGCAAACTCAATAAGAGGCAAATGGTCATCCCAACTACCCTTGAAGTTAATTACATATGCTCTCAATATGTCTTCGAGAGTCTGAATTGTCCACTCCACTTGACCATCCATTTGCGGGTAAAATGTTGTACTAAGCTTAACCTGAGTACAAAGTCCTTTTTGAAATGACTTTCAAAACTGAGAGGTAAATTGAGTACCTCTGTCTGATATGATGGAAAAGGACACTCCATGCAACCGAACTAGCTCTCGGATGTAGAGTTTGGCATAATTCTCCGTTAAATCTGTAGTTTTGATCGGTAAATGAGCGGCTTTGGTCAATTCAAATTCGTTGGAACAAAAGAGGCCCCGCTGGGTACTGACCAGACCAATCCATGAGAATAAGAGGGTCCTTTCGAACGAAATCAAGACAAAGAAAGTTTTAGGAGGCCCTAATGACTATAGATCGAACCTATCCAATTTTTACAGTATGATGGTTGGTTGTTCACGGCCTAGCTGTACCTACCATCTTTTTTTGGGATCAATATCAGCAATGCAGTTCATCCAACGATAAACTTAATCCGAATTATAGAGCTACGACACAATCAAATCCGAACAAACAAAATGTTGAATTGAATTGTCAATTTCAAACCATCTGCTAGAGGTTGTAACAATCCAAACGATCCCACTAGATCAGGACCCTTTCGACGTTGCACAAAAGCCATTACTTTATGTTCAGCTAGCACTGTGAGCCTAAGAACATCGGTTATCTTCTGTACAGTACTAGTACGAACTTGAACTGGGAACATAAAATGTACTAGCTATAACAGGTGCGGAGCGAGCTCTTAATTCCATAACAGACCTTCTATCTACAACAACCCAAATGGAGACATACTGCCGACAAGTGCAAGGCAACCCTGTGATGAAGTCCATATTGATTTATTTCCACTTCCAAGTAGAAATACTGATATCCTGAAGCACACTGCCCGGTCTCTAATGCTCAACCTTCACTTGCTGACAGTTTGGACACTTAGCCACAAATTCTACGATGTCTTTCTTCATGCCATTCCACCAATAGACTTCCTGTAAGTCACAGTACATTTTGGTGGCACCTGGATGGATTGAATACCTAGAACCGCGAGACTCGTGCAACATTTGATTTCTCAAATCATCAATGTCTGAAATGCATAAGTGGCCCTGGCGTTGAAGCACACCATCTCTCCCTTTGGAGAAGACCTCTACCTTCTTATTATGAACGGGTTTCTTTAACTTTACCAAAATAGGGTCCTCGTATTGTCTAGATTTTACCTTAGTCACCAAGGACGATTCTGATCTGTTCTGAACAATAACACCACCATCGGTCGAGTCAACCAACTGAACTCCCAACCTTGCAAGCCGATGCACATCTTTCACTGGCTCCTTTCTCCCCTCATCCACATGGGACACACTCTCCATAGAGAATCTACTAAGTGCATCTGCTACTACATTAGCCTTGCCTGGATGGTAAAGGAAACTCATGTCGTAATCCTTAAGTAGTTCAAACCACCTCCTTTGCAGAGATTGAGATCCTTTTGGGTAAACACATATTGTAGACTATTATGATCCATAAATACATCTACATGGACCCCGTACATATAATGTCTCCATATCTTCAAGGGGATTACCACCGCCGCTAATTGAAGATCATGGGTCGGGTAATTCTTCTCATGAACATTCAATTGTCTGGAAGCATATGTTATAACCTTGTCGTGCTGCATCAATACGCAACCAAGGATGATTCTTAAAGCATCACAATAAACCACAAACCCATCTGTACCCTCTGGTAGAGTTAACACCAGTGCTGAGATAAGTCGAGTCTTCAACTCTTGGAAGCTCCTTTCACAAGCTTCTGTCCATTGGAGTTTCACTTTCTTTTGGGTTAATTTGGTCAATGGACAATAGATGAAAAGCCCTCAACAAATCTTCGATACCAGCTAAGCCCCAAAAGCTCTGGATATCTGAAGGATTCACCGATCTAGGCCAATTCTTCACCGCTTCTATTTTCTATGAGTCCACCTTTATGCCCTCAGTTGACACCACATGGCCCAAAAACGCCATTGAGTTCAACCAAAACTCGAACTTGTTGAATTTGGCATATAGCTGGCGATCCTTGGGAGTTTGTAGCACCACCCTCAAATGAGCGGCATGCTCCTCCTTGCTTCGAGAGTATATCAGGATGACATCAATAAACATAATCACGAACTTATCCAAGTATGGTTTGAACTCCCTATTCATCAAGTCCATAAAAGCTACAGGAGCATTCGTTAGTCCAAAATACATAACTACAAACTCATAATGACCATACCGCATTCAGAAGGCTGTCTTCGGGATGTCATCTCCCATACCTTGAGCTGATGGTATCCGGATCCGAGATCTATCTTCGAAAAGCATTTGGCACCCTGAAGCTAGTCAAACAAATCATCAATCCTGGATAAAGGATACCTATTCTTGATGGTGACCTTATTCAATTGTCGTTCTTGACAGTGACCTTGTTCAATTGCCAATAATCAATACACATACGAAGAGAACCATCTTTCTTCCAGACAAAGAGAACTGGTGCACCCCATGGGGACTTTCTCGGTCTAATGAACCCCTTGTCTAATAGGTACTTCAACTACTCATTCAACTCTTTTAGCTCAGTTGGAGCCATTATGTAGGGAGGAATAGATATAGGTTGCGTATCCGGAAGAAGCTCAATACCAAAATCAATTCCCGCTCAGGAGGGATTCCCAGTAGATCATCTGGGAAGGCTTCTGGATACTCACATACTACTGGGACTGACTGGATAGTCGGGGTCTCAAACGTCGCATCCTTAATCCTAACAAGATGGTACGCACAACCTTTGGAGATCATCTTTTTGGCCTTAATGTTGGAAATGAAACGACCTATAGGAACAACTGAACTACCCTTCCATTCTATGACTGACTCACCCAGAAATCTGAACTCTACTGCCTAGGTTCTACAATTAACTGAGGCATAACATGCAAATAGCCAATCCATGTCGAGGATAACATCAAAATCGGTCATGGATAACTCTACTAAATCTACTGAGGTGACTTTATGAAGGACTGTGATCGAGCATCCTCTATACACCTGTCTAGCTACAACTGAATTACCCACTGGAGTAGAGACTGAGAAGGGTTCTGACAAGATTTTGGGACTGACTCCGAAACTACTAGCCACATAAGGTGTCACAAAAGACAAGGTAGCCCCTGGATCTAATAGAGCATATACATCATGATGGAAAACTCGTAACATACCAGTGACCACATCTGGGGAGACCTCCTGCTCCTGGTGAGATGCTAAGGCATAGAATCTATTTTGGCACTGACCCCCACCTATGTTAGTAGATGCCCCCTACTTTGTTGGGCGAGCGGGTGGAGCTGCTGAACTGGAAGCTGGGCCTCGGCCCCTATCATGGCCCTGTCTAGCTGCTGGGCAATCTTTGAGCATATGTTTGGGCTTCCTACACCTGAGCAAGCACTTGTACCCACCAAGCACTGACCCATGTTTCCCCGACCACACCTTCTACAAACTGGGATACTAGAATCTGCGGGCCTGCTGCTCTGACCCCTAGAGCCCGATGCTCACTCTCTCTGGTTGTGCCTAGGCCTAGATGGCACACTCATCGCTGAAGATGTTGGGGCTGATGATCTGGGTCTACTGTTGGTGCCCACCACCTGGCCTCGGCTGAGAGAATCTATAACTATCAGTCTTGGCCCTCTTGGCCTCTCTCTCCCTCATATGTACTGCCTCTATCTACTTGGCATATAAGACTATACGATGGAAATCCATATCCTGATGGAGCATAGGGTCCTGCAATCCTTCTTTAAACAGTCCGCCACCCCATGAACAAACTTGCTCACTCGTTCCCTCTGATCAACCACTAAATTTGGGGCATACTTTGATAAGCGAGTGAACTCAAGGGAATACTCCTGCACCGTCATCTTTCCCTACTTATGATTTACGAACTCGACTGCCTTTAACTCCCTCATCTCACGAGGGAAAAATTGATCTAGAAAAGCAATGTGAAACTCCTCCCAATTGATAGGGCCCGCTCCGGATGCCTTACTATCCTTCCACTGTCGAAACCAGATGTGCGCGATCCCTTTCAACTGATATGAGGCCAAATCAACACACTCTACTCCATTCACCCCTATTACTTAGGTGATCTTCACAATCTCATCGATAAATTCATGTGGATCCTTGTCCACCTTTGACCTAAGAAACTATGGTGGGTTCATCCTTAACAAATATCTGGCTCATGTTGCTGCCACATTCTCATTCTGCGGAACATGCGCCACTGCCTACTGGTTGACCTGAGCAGTCAAGGCCTGCGCTAGCATCTGAATGGCTGCCTTAAATTCGGCATGGGAAACCGACTCCGATGCATGGTGCTCCTAGACTGGTGGAGCTTGTTGGTGCCATCTCTATTGCTATCCTCGTGGCCATTTCCACTTCCATTCCTTCTACCCTTAACTCTGTGGGGAGCCATGATTCTGAAATCGTGAATATCACGAGTTAGAAGGATGGAGAGACATTTCATCGCATGACATAGATCATGAAAGAAGGGAACATTTACTAAATGTCTCGTAGCCTCTACATCATAAGTGTGGCGCTCTTCATACCCATGAAAAGGAATCTACTTAACGCGGCTTTTAGACACCCTAGGACACTTCAAACCTATGGCTCTTTATACCAAGTTTGTCAAGACCCGAACATAGGCTTGGATTAAGACACGGGACAAGAAATCCCGAGGGACTCCAAGTCGATCCATGGCATGAACATAACATATAACTCAATCATAAAAATGATAGATCAACATATAAACTTAGTGGAAGTTTGAAATAAGCATAACATCAGAAATACACACGAATCTGAAGTTGATTACATTCTATTGTCTGAAAAGCCTCTAAGTCTGATGAGTTGATGGGACAAGACCCCAATTAACTCTTTAATACTGAAACTAAAATTATGGATGTATATAACTGAATAAAAGAGGGGCCTTCAACAGATGAGGACTCACCAACAGGGACTGATGCTAACTCCGAAGCTGGCTAGTGATGGGGCTGAGTCTGAAGATTGAAGTCTGTATCATGAAAGGATACAACATAGAGTATACAGTCAGTATATGGAATGTACCGAGTATGCAAGGTAAGTAAAATCGCTTAAATAAGTAAAATCATTTAAAACATGCATGATATAAAACATAAAGAAAATAAGAATCTGAGAGTAGGGCTTGCATGTTACTTTCTGAAATCATGATCTCATCATAACATAACATCATAACTGAATTGATTGACCCAAATCTGAAATCTGATAATCATAAGTAAAACTGAACACCGGGTCAAACCTTCTTTAGAACATATATATATATATATATATCATGAGCGATAAACATGTATAACTGAAATCATTAGGAATAATGGGAGACTCGTCATATAACTGAAATATCACGATTGAACTTACGTGGTCCGAACTATCACAATCAAGTGGGTAAAGCTATCCAAAACCTTGTCAGGGCTAAGGACGATACTATGATATCGATATCAAGCTCGTGGCCCAATCGGGGCAGGGGATAGCTCACAAGGGAGGTCCCAATATATATATAAGATATGTATAAACCTATGTTGCTGCATAGTTCTGAGGCATAGGGTGATCGACCCTTAGCCTACTCGGTGCTAGACACTTCTCTCAAAAACATGCATATGCTTTTCATCATTTTTCAATGAAGCTTACCATCATCTATTGACAAAGCTCAATAATCAAATACATATCAAATCTGAAATCACACACACACATACACACACATATATATAAGGAGCTCTTTACTCAAACCATACCACAAGTTGAATATAAATGGGAGTCTTCGCTCCAAAACCATATGGTAAGTTGAATTCGTAAATCATAAATCATACTTGAACATATGGGCATTGCCTGATACCTTAACATGCTTTAAAACACATAATTCACTTGAAAACATAATCATAAATATGGGTAATTTGAAAACATATTTTTCATCAATAATATCTCATCATACTTGTACATTCATCATAAATCTCAACTTTCATGAACTTCTTATAATTGGGCATCTTAATTTATAAAGCTTGAAATATGATTTTTATTGAAAACAACATAAAACTTGCCCATGAATCATAATTCAATAGTAGAAACATATTTAAATCATACCCATGTAGAGAATTAGAAATTTCATGCATTGGGGCAAAACACCAAAGAATCAACAAGGAATTTTCATGATTTAAAGAGAGATTGGGCATGAGTGTGAACGGATTCACGCATTCATATCCCTACATACCTTGGAAAGATCTGATTTTACCACTCCTTGATTGCCCAATGAAAGATTGAAGAAAAACTTGAAAAAGTCTAACTTGATCACCTCCTAAACCCTTCAATTTGCATGCATGAATATGAATAAGCCTATGATAGATTTTTCCCTCATAAAACACTACATTTCGAGCCTTAAACGATGTAGTTTAGGACCCTAGGACTTAGGAAGGAAGAAATTACCCTTAATGAATTTCCTGAAAATTCTGCACTGTCAGTGACAATGATCGATCCTACGAGTCGTACCTAGATACCACGACTCATGGTATCCATCCATTTCATCCCCAGAGTTTAGGTCTCTGATCCCTCACCACGACCGGATAGGAAGGGTCGTTGCTAGCTCCAATGACTCATTGTTGCCAGTCGTCATCACTGCCTTAACCTGGAATCCCTTTTCACGACTGCTGACCATGACCCGTTGTTACCTGCAATAGGTTGTTCCACGACTCGTTGTTTTCCTCTTGTCAAGGACCAGTCTCACCACGACCACAACCAACGAATTGTTACATCAAACCACGGGTCGTTCCTTGACCTGTTACTCCCAACTTTGAACTTGTAGTACCCCACCGCGGACTCATCCAACGCGTCGTTGGTGGCACCAACAATCTGTACCATGAGCCATTCTGTGAAAAAATTTCCAAATTTCAGCCACTTTTCATTTTTAAATCCCGGGTCTAGTCTTGAGCACTTTCGGGGTATTACACTAGTGTGTAGATAAAGGAGACTTAGAGGCATGCTGATGTGGCATGCAACTTTGAGCTCGATTCATATTTTTCTTTTTTGTGATTTTTTGAGAATTTTTTCCATTTTAAAATTATTTTTTAACCCATTTAATTTTATCACATATTTGAGAATTACTTATTATGTTACTTAAATGTCAAAGATAAATTCGTATTCAGAAAATTGATTGCCAACTTTAAGAGTTATTTAAACTAAATGTAAATTCTGATGCATGCATGCTATAAAGTTTTCAAAGTTTATACTACTTTTAAATAAAATAGGGTGATTACGAGGTTAAAATTAGTTACGCAATTAAACTTTTGCAGTGTTGTTTCTACTTCTTAATTTTTTGTTTATAACTTGGCTTTGTAAAGTTTTCTTTAAATTCTTTTGTTAAGTCTATTTTCTCATTTTTTGAGTTATTTTGAATTGTTTTTACGCAATCTAATAACTAAATGTCTTTTAAAATTCACACAAAATAAATTATCTATCTTTTAAAGACAATTGAATGGAAGTCCAAATGTCATATTGATTTCACTTTTCACACTCATCAGCCCATTCCTTCATTTTCATCATCTATAATTGTAATATATTTAATATGTATTAGTTGTAATTTTGAGCAGCTTCATCCCAAAGGGACAAACATTTCATATCCATTCTACCATCCACCCTCATTAATCATGCGTTCTCTAATCAAGCTTTTGATAACTTAAAGCCACTGAATCTCTTAAGAATCACGGGATAAAAAGACTAATCATGTCTCATGGCCCCTCGCCATAAATAGAAAAATAGGAACAACTTCAAGTCTACCACTGAAATGACTTATCAAAAGAATGTCTAATACTCAAATGAATACATTGATGGCCAAGATTCAGGATCCCACGGTTTAATGAGTTAGCTAGAAAAATGTTTAGTTCATTTCGTAAAAAATTACAAAGTCAATGGAGTTGTATGTAGTGGGTTGCACGAGTAGCTTTTGTACTATATTTGGAATGAGGATTTATTGAGGACAATGTCAATTGTCATCTATATTTAGGTTTGGATTTGAGTTTGCATTGTGCTAGCACTGTGATATCTTTTGTGGATTGCTACAGAGGATCTAATCAAATACTACCTTTTTTGGTCAAAAAGTGTAGTTTTTGTTGCAAAATATGTAAGTATTTTTATTTTTTATTTTTATTTTATCAAATCGATCAATAGCGAAATGGCTCTTTTGGAAAATTTGTTACGAGGGACATGAATAATTGCACTTCTGAATCTAGTGTTCCTTTCTGGCGGGATATTACATTGTATGAT
>JACEIK010000647.1:74754-92158 GCA_018107945.1 Datura stramonium
CTAATTAATATAGCGTTTTTCATATTATGTACTTATATTAACAAGTTATATAATTTGGTCACTTTATTTGCAGTAGCTTGCTTGTAAATTTTGTTCCAGATGGATGCCCTCTTATCATTTGAGGCTATAGGTCATTCCTTTCTTCAATTACATATATAAATGAAGCACGGGGATTATGAGTAGCTTACAGAAAAGAAAAGAAAAAAATGATATTTTTTTCTTTTTATATATATTTAGACTTTTGGAAGAAAACTCTTATCCATGGAATGCTATGATTTTAGGTATAAGATGCTTGGTGATTTATCTACTACAATTGATGTGTTTTGATATTTCTTCAATTATACTTGACTCACATCACATATTTCTCTCAAAATGAAATACATGACCTGCTGAAACTTACCACATTTAGAGGTATCTTCTTTTTCTTATAATTTAAATATTAAGACTACTTAAATTTACTCTCATTTATGTGCTCCTTTAGAGTTGTTGGTTTTGATTTCTTCTCTGTTCATTATTTTATATAAGAATTTTTTTCTTTATTCGAATTTCTTTATTTTTTGTGGGCGATTAAAGGGGAAGATAAATTGTCAATAGATGGGGATGTTGACAATAGTTGATTATTGCTTTCATTTAACATGATTTCTCAAAGCATTTAAATACCATAAGGTATGATCTTAGCTTATTTGAAAAATATTATCGATAAAATTATGCTTTCTTCTAAATAGAGTTGATTGATTGAAAAAATATTTATATTTTGATATAGTATATTTGTTAAAGGAGAAACAAATAGAGATGATATAGGGAATAAAAGATCGGTAAATCATTAAAAGAAAATTGTAAGCTTTCATAATTTTAATATTTTATAAATAAATTGTGAACATTGTAATTTAATTTGAAAAAGATGTTGACATAGTTTTACTTTTTTTATTCGTTATTTTTATCAGAACGTTATTATTGTTACTGTTTACTACTTGTTTTACTGTGCATAGACTGTTAATTTTGTTCCATCATTCTAGGAGTTTGTTATTTATTTTCCTTGTTTACTGGTTAGTTTCCACAGTAGGAGGAGCTCTCACACAGAGACTCTTTATTTATTTTGTGTTATATAAATCAAGTCATCATCCATTAATGAAATAATTTTTTTTGCTTCATCTATCTCAATTTTTTATATGATTTCAGAGCCCAGGTTCTAACTCTCCCGAGTTTTCTTTTTCGATCCTCTGACTACCACCACAAAGTCACTCTTAATACGCCTGAGAACATATAGAATGCGAACTCCACCACTGACAGCAACTCTAACGTTGTTGTTCAGTTTAATCCTGTATCACAACTACCGATAAAGCTTGTTGGCAGCTATAACATTGCTACATGGAAAGCCCAGATTTCCATGCTAATGCAAGGGCACAACTTATTTGACCATCTTTATGGCTCTCCTCCCGCTCCTTCGACAACCATCTCACAAAATAGTAGCGAAGTGGTGAACCCAGAATACAACATTTGGTTCCGCCAAAATCAATTGATCCAGAATGCCATCATGGCTTCTGTCGATCCGACGATTGCTGCAACCGTAGCTGCTGCCTCCACTCTCTAAACTTTCTTGGGACTCCCTGCACCTTGCTTATGCCAACAAGTCCCAAACATGAATCTTTAGCCTTCGTGACCAGCTTGCGCGCCTATCAAAGGACTCCCGCCCAGTCACAGATTATCTATATCAAGTGCGATCTATCTGCGATGAGCTCGCCATTGCCCGTGCTACAGTCACCAATGATGAGTTGGTAGTAAAAATTTTAAGTGGTCTTGGGTCAGATTTTTGTGAGATTTCTGCTACAATTCAAGAAAGAGATTCTATCATCTCGTACGATGAGTTGTATGCAAAACTAATTGATTATGAGCTTTTCCTCAAACATGAGGAATTGAAGAAAGACACCATCACCGTAACTGCTGCTATGGTCTCTCACAACAGATCCAACAACCGTACTGCTCACCCACCCAACAACTCACAATGGCGTTCCACCAATCGTACAAATGCTCTTGTGCAAGGGAGTTACACCAATAACCCATTTGTTTTCAGTTATGCAACAAACAGGGTCATACTGCAAACGTTTGCATGTCACAATCTCACAATCATTTAGAGGCAAAGGCAAATTTTCTCTCTGGTAACTAAGCTACAGGAAACCCATGGATTGTCGACTCTGGTGCTACTCATCATGTCACAATAGAGCCTACCAATATTGAAAAATATCATGGATCAGAAGGCATATCTATGGGCGATGGTAAAAGAATCTCAATCACTCACCATGGTTCCACTGAATTAACTGCATCAAATAATGTTTTTAAACTAACCGATACTTTGTGTTCACCTTCTATCAAATAAAATATTCTTTATGTATCAAAGTTTTATCAAGATAATCTAACCTCCATTGAATTTTTTCCATTTTCTTTCTTTGTGAAGGACTTGAAAACGTGGGCTCCGTTGGTCTCCGATTGGAATAGAAATGGACTCTATGAATGGTCCAATTTCACAGTAGATAAACCTATTGTTCAAGTTGCCACTCCAACAGTTCCTCGCCAAGTTTCGCACCGTCACCTTGGTCATCCCCATTCAAGAATCTTGAACTTTATTGTGAATAAATTTTCTCTCTCAGTTTCATCACCAAACAAGTTTACTTTATGTAATTCTTGTTGCTCAAATAAAGATCAATGTTTTCCATTCAATTGCTTGTCTCTAATTAGCACTGCTCCGCTACAAATACTTTTTATTGACTTGTGGAGTCCATCGCCTATCCTTTCCATTGATAAGAAATGATATTATTGTATTTTCATTGATCAGCACACCAAATATATTTGGTTGTACAGTCTTAAAAATAAACATGAGATTCGAGATACTTTTTCCAAGTTTCATCCCTTAATGGAAAAATATTTTAACAGAAAAATTATCTCCCTATATACTAATGAAGGAGGTGAATATAAAGGTCTTAATCAGTATCTCAATTCAAATGGCATTGAACACCTTGTATCACCTCATCATACTTCGCAAAGAGTGGCCATAGTTTGAGCATCGTCATAGACACATTATTGAAACTGCCAAAACTCTTTTATATGAGACATCCTTACCTTCAAATTTTTGGTTGTTTTCTTGTCAAAACTCAACCTATCTTATTAATCATATGCCCACACAACTTTTAAACAAATACATCGCCATATAAAAATTTACTTGACGTTGCACCGAGATATGATTCACTTAGAACTTTTGGTTGCCTATGTTATCCTGGCTTAAGCCTTACACCACACATAAACTTGAGCCTAGGTCAACTCCATGTGTCTATCTGGGCTTCTCTCAGGTTCATTATGTGCACCAATGTTTTGATCTCATTCACTCTAAATTTTATGTCTCACGCGATGTAAAGTTTTTTGTAAATATTTTCCCCTCTCAAACAATATTTTCATATATTAAAAATAAGTCTTTTACACTGACATGGAAAGTTGTTGACACTCCTACAACTTCTCAAATTCAATCTCCTTCACTTGATATATGTCTGCTTCCTTCTCCTCTACCAATTCGAGAGTGTCCTACTATCAGTGGCCAAGCTTGTGAGTCTGTCTCCTCCAGCCAGAATCATACGCATCCCACGGGTTTAGGTAATTCACTTTCTCAGCCTTGTCCTTATCCTACTTCTAACCAGTAACCCCAATCTTTTATCCCTTTAACTAATTCGGCGCCCAATCTTATCACCTACCAACGTTGAAACAAATCAAAAATTCTACCACTTGCACAACCAGCGAGTTTGCCCCCAACTCCATGTAACACCCCGTATAATTTAAGTGATAAACTTGTTCTTTCGAGCTATGGTCAAGAGTTCTTAGAACCAAAAGAAGGATGTGTTATGAGGTATTCATATCACACAATGATCGTTCATTAAAATTTGAGGTCGAGAAAGTTGTGAAACGAAAATCGGCAAAGTTATCGCAAGTTACTTCAGAAATTCTTTAAAATTTGGGTCAAACACCTTGGGGATTTTCTGCCAATCTATAATGATTTATGTTACACCCCGTAAGTTTTTAATTTTTAGATGGTCTATTTGTACTTTGGTTAAGAGTTTTAGAGTGCAATACGTGTGAGAAAGGGGCTTAAAAAAAGGTCGAACGAGCACGGAGTCGGGATCGCGCGGGAGGAGGCCGGGCCAGCTGCCCAAAGGGGCAGCGTGGCACAGACCATTCCCTCCGCGATGGGCTCCGTGGGAACGCCTGTAAATTGGCGTGACAGGGTTCGTGCCACGGACCCCTGTCCACCGCCTCAAGTATATATATGTTCCATCCTTTGATTTTATTCCATTTTCAAGTTTATATTCGGACAGAGAGGGAAACAACGAAGAAATCAATATTTTTCATCCGTTTACACTATGAAACACCGCTCGAATTCAAATTAACTTCGGGTACTGAAATTTAAGGTTGCAGGGAGCATTACTACGGAGTTATTTTCACGAAATTCGCTCGGTAAATCGCAACCCCACCGAGCCAAAGTTGTTGGATTTGGTCCAAACTAGTGTCAATACGATCACAGGTCCAAACTAGTGAAACTAATCATTTTCCCCAATAATACAATTGTAATTGAGAAGAACAGTTGAATACGAACTGAAAATCGCCAGTTAATCAGTAATCGGCGAACAAGGTATGTTAAGGCAGTTTCCTTTGGCAATTTAGTTTCCTTAACATAATAACTCAGTTTAAATCCTAGTAAGAATACCAGAAGCATGTCTATCTTGATTAGTTGTTGTTATTAGCTAAAACATGTATTCCATATTAGTTTGGAATGAATTATGCCTGTATAGCCTTCATGACTGACCCCAGGGTTATTAGCTGTGTCGACGCCCACCAGGGGCGAGATGACGTCGCTCTATGGAGCGGTATGCCATTCGTCTGGGAAGAAGATGGGGTCCCAGGTCCTCAGATGCCGTGGTTGACTCTGTACACCCCTGTCGAGCCTGGTGCCCCGGGTGCAACTATCAGGAGTCCACTGGACTCAGACATAGTTATAGTCAGGGGTCGAGCGGGCTCAGTTGTAGACCCAGGGGGCCGGTAGGACAGCAATAGCTATTAGCTGACTCCGTGTGACCTTGATAGGGGTATATAGACTGAAGTGTACTCACCNGTGTACTCACCAGGGCTTATGGGGGCCTAGGTGGGTTATTCTGTGCTGGTTGTACCTTCTGGCTTATGGGGGCCAGGTAAGATTTTTGTTTTCTTTAGTTATTAATAAAGTAGATAGTAAGAAGTTCTATTTCTCAAGTATGATCTCTACCCCTTCATTTCAGTTATTCTCAGTTCTATCTCCTTATTTCAGTCATTTACAATTATCGCCTTACATATTCAGTACATATTGCATTGACGCCTTTTTTGGGGAGCTGCATTACTTGGAGCAGGTCCCTTGTAGCTTTCAGCCAGCATCACCAAATCAGTTAGCTCTTTTCTTCTGGGGCTTGTAGATAGAAGGTTTACTTCTTTTGATTATACAGTTCATGGGTAGGTCGGGGCCCTGTCCCGACCATCACATTACTCCTAGAGGCTTGTAGATTGTTTTCATTTTCATGTGGTTAGCTATTATTGGTCGTGTGGGACCTATATATGCTTTAGTTTACGTGTTGGCCGTGTGGGGCCCATATGTATTTTAGTTTACATGTTGGTCGTTTGAGGTCTTGTTTAGCTGACAAAGTAGCGGCCTTGTCGGTCATAGTTTAGCTTAGCACTAGTTTTACTTTACAGACATAACTAGACATTATGGTGGTCTTGTCGGCCCGCATAGGATTCCCTGTTATTGCCTGTTTCTGGTAAGCTATTTTTCTTTACAGGTGGCTATAAGGCCTTGTCGGTCGGAGGTTGTATTTACAATCGAGATATAGCCTTTTTTTTCTTAATTTGGAAAGTAAGCCTGCACCAGGAGTACATAGGCCTAGTTAAGTCAGTTTAGATCCTAGTAGGGCACCAAGTGCCAGTCATGCCTCCCAAGGTGGGGCGTGACAATTTAGGAGACCTACAATATATCAAATTAAAGATTTTTAAGTCTAGTTTTCAAAACATCAAACCGCTCATCAATCCGACATCGGAGCAAAGAGTTATTAGTGTTTTACCGCAGACAGTTGGGGCAGAACCGCTCATCAATCCGACATCGGAGCAAAGAGTTATTGTGGTTAGCTTCTACGAGATAAATTGAGGTTATAACATAGTATCCTTTTTCGGAAAGTTTGTACTTAGTTTTGATTATCGCTAGAGGTGACAAAGGGATTTCCTGTTCAGTTATTTACATGTTAAGGGAACTAGTAAGTGTTTTGTTGCCATATTGATGTTGATGAGGCTTGAGGGTAGCTGTTAGCATACTTTGTTAAGTCAAGCAACATGGGGCATAGTTAAGCAATACAATATATTATTTTATGCCAATATATATACAGTAGAGCTCTTTTACAAATCATTGGCGTATCTTGATGCCTATAGGACTAGAATCATGATAGAATGGCCTTAATTTCCAGTCATTGGAACCAAGGTTGCCGAAGGGATCAAGTGGTAGCTTTGTAGGTGAACTACCTATTGTTAGCAATCGTATAGCTTTCTTCCACTTATAGATACAGCTACAGGAGCCCAGACGACTCAGATACAATTACAGGAGTCCAGATAGCTCAGATACAGTTACAGGAGCCCAGACGACTCAGATATAGTTACAGGAGCCTAGACGGCTCAGACACGATTACAGAAGCTCAAATGGCTCAGACACGGTTCCAAGAGTCCAGATGGCTCGGATACAGCTATATGAGCCCAGACGGCTCAGACATAGTCATAGGAGCCCAGAAGGCTCAGTCACAACTTCATAGGTCAAGTATACCTTAGTTAGAACTTCCCTATGGGTCTATAGTGGTAAATATAGGAATAGTATTGATTTCTTGCACTTGAAGGGGCTTTTGGGAGCCCAGGTTGGTTATTCTGTGCTGTTTGTACCTTCCAGAATTATGGGGGACAAGTTAGGTTCTTGTTTGTATATTACCTATTAGCTATAGTCCATACTGTGAGGTTAATTTATGGCCCTTATTACTGATTACTTCTAGTTCCTTATAAACTTTCATTCAGTCATTATTTACTGTCTTACATATTTGATACATATTGTACTGACGCCCACACGTGGGGCGCTGCATACTTGCCTGCAGGTCCATACAGACAGGGCTTGAGACCGTCTCAATAGTTGTTCAGATCCAGTAGATTGGTTATATCCTTTCTTCCGAAGTTGTCAGATGCTTAAGGTTTGATTATCTTTTGTTGTATAGTTATGGGTAGGCCGGGGTCCTGTCTCGATTAATATTTTGCTTTTAAAGGATTGCATACTACATTTTTTGGGTTAGTTATGCATTATTGGCCGTGTGGAGCCTATATGTGATATGATATGTGTTGTTGGTCGTGCAGGGCCCAGATATGTTATCTGTTAGGAGCATGGTGGTATTGTCGGCCCGCATAGGATAATATTGCCATTGTTGTTGGGTTAGCTGATTTACTGTAGGTATTGAGCAGTAAGCTACGAGGCATGATAGTATGGGTACCCCTCCTTCTTCTCAGATTGTGGTATAGAGCCGAGTTATCTAGGGTTGAGTCCCTAAGTTTATGTTGTTATGTCTGTCTACAGAGATGTCGGATACAAGGCAGTCCAAAACCTATCGTGAGTTAAACACCATAGCAAGAGAGGGTACCAGTAGGGTGCCACAGTTAGGGACAACCCAATTTGAGGAAGAGAGAGAGACATCCTCTCGGTCTCCCCAGCGTTCCCCAGGTCACCAAGAACCTCCGAGGGTAACAGAAGTATCAACCTCACTTCCAGTTCCTCCTATAGCCTCAGATCAAGATGTTAGAAGTGCAGTATGCATGTTGGTTCAGATGATGGATGCCCAGCGTCAGCCTCAACCAGTAGTACCGGCTATTGCCGAGCCTACTAAGGGGCCTGGGAGTTCGAGAGTCCATGAGTTCCCTGCCTTGAGTCCTCCACAGTTTACAGAGACAGACCGCAGAGAGGACCCTCAGAACTTCATAGACCAGCTGCAGAGGATATTCAGGGTTATGCATGCTTCATCCACAGAATCAATTGAGTTAGAAGTGTTTCGATTACGAGAGATAGCGGTTTTATGGTATGAAAGTTGGAAAGTACCAAAGGCAGAGATGCATCTCCACCTACAGGCCTAGCTTCTATGAAGCCTTCAGGAGATCTGACAGGCCAGAGTAGAGCAGTTCTTACATTTGGAGCAGGGCAGAATAAGCGTTAGAGAATATGTGTTGAGATTTGATTCCTTGGCTAGATATGCGCCAGCATTTGTTGATACCATGCCAGCAAGGGTACATCGTTTTATTATGGGGCTTGCACCAGAGTATGTGAAATCTTGTATCAGCCACATTATGAAAGGATATGGATATCTCACGGATTCAAGCCTTTGCTCAGAACATAGAGGGAATCAGGCAGTGTCAGTATAAGATTGACAGGGCAGGTCAGGAGCAGTATCGGAGGGCTAGACCTGCCAACTTCCAAGAAAAGTTTAAGGGTGGGCCCAGGCTTCGTTTGTTAGGTAGGCAACCCAAGCCCCCATTTAAGCACCAGCAAGACAGTCAGGTCTCGGTGAGAGTTCACGAGCGTCAGGTTCACAACAGCAGCAGGGTCCAAATAAGATAAGACCAGCTATACCATGTTGTAGTACCTATAACAGGCGACATTTAGCGAGATGAAAATATGGCTCCATTTCCTATTATTCTTGTGGATAGGAAGAACACATGATGAGGGATTGTCCAACTAGAAATCAGGGTGATCGGGACCAACAGAATAGGTCCTCAGCAAGTTCATATGCTCCAACGCCTTCTGCAGGGCACATGCCCTCAGCTCCAGCAGGCAGAGGCAGGGTTAGATCAGGGCATCCAGTTCTGGCAGTGTTTTAGATCGTACTTATGCATTAGCAGGTCAACAAGACTCTGAGGCATCGCTAGATGTTGTGACAGGTATATTGAATATTTGCTCCCATTTAGTTTCTTCTTTGATAGATCCAGGCTTTACCTTGTCATATGTTAATCCGTTAGTGGCACGAAAGTTTGATATAGTACTAGAGTTACTTCAGCAACCATTTTCTGTATCTACACCTATTGGGGATCTATTGTCGCTAGGAGAATTTATCGAGGTTGTACAGTAGAGATTGTGGGCTGCCAAACTTTTGCAGACTTAGTAGAGTTAGAAATGATTGATTTTGACGTAATTATGGGCATGGATTGGCTAGCACCATGTTACACCAACGTTGAGTGCTGGACAAAGACTGTCAAATTCCATTTTCCAGGAGAAGTAATACGGGAATGGAAAGGAGATGCACCAACGCCGAAGGGTAAGTTCATATCCTATATTCAGGCAAGGAAGTTGATTTCAAAGGGTTGTACCTATTATATTGTTAGGGCTGGGGATGTGCAGGCAGAACCCCCGACTCTTCAGTCTATTTCGATGGTTAATGAGTTCCTAGATATATTTTCGGATGAGCTTCCTGGTATTCCCCCAGAACATAAAATTGACTTCCCTATTAATACGCTATTGGACATACAAGCCATATCTATTCCTCCGTATAGAATGACCCCTACTGAATTGAAAGAATTGAAGGATCAGTTGAAAGACTTGTTAGATAAAGGTTTCATTAGGCCTAGTGCTTCATCGTGGGGTGCTTCAGTCCTATTTGTGAAAAAGAAAGATGACTCGCTGTAAATGTGTATAGATTATCGACAGCTTAATAAAGTTACTATCAAGAACAGGTATCCTTTACCGAGAATAGATGAATTGTTTGATCAGTTGCAGGGGGTGAAATACTTCTCAAAGATTGACTTAAGGTCAGGGTACCACCGGGTATGGGTTTGGGAGAAGGATATTTCAAAAGCAGAATTCAGAACCAGATATGGCCATTTTGAATTACTTGTTATGTCTTTTGGGTTGACAAATGCCCTAGCAATTTTTATGGATTTGATGAACAGTATATTCAAGCCATTTCTAAATTTGTTCATGATAGTGTTCAGTGATGACATTTTGGTATATTCATGTTCAGAAGCTAAACATAGAAATCATCTGCGGAAAGTACTCCAGATCCTCAGAGATCGCAAGTTGTTTGCGATGTTTTTGAAATGTGAGTTCTGGTTAAATTGTGTAGCTTTCTTGGGCATATTGTATCAGATACAGGCATTTAGGTGGACTCACAGAAAATTGAGGCTGTAAAAACATAGCCCAGACCCACAACCCTAACTGAGGTTCATAGTTTCCTGGGATTAGCCAGGTATTACAGAATGTTTATGAAAGGATACTCTGCCCTCTCAGCACCATTAACGAAGCTGACTCAGAAAGCAGCTAAGTTTTAGTGCTCTGAGGCTTGTGAACAGAGTTTCCAAGAATTGAAAAACAGGCTGACTTCTGCACCAGTATTAGCCTTGCCAGAGGGCTCAGAGGACTACGCTGTGTATTGTAACGCTTCAGGTAGTGGACTAGAATGTGTTCTGATGCAACATGGTAAAGTAATTGCCTATGCTTCGAGGCAACTGAGGAAACACGAAAAGAATTATCCCACCCATGATTTAGAATTAGCTGCAGTTATTCATGCTCTAAAAATTTGGAGGCATTACTTATATGGTGTTCATAAAGATATCTTCACGAATCACAAAAGTCTCCAGTATGTTTTTATGTAGAAAGAGTTGAATTTACGACAATGTCGTTGGTTAGAGTTGTTGAAAGACTATGATATAAACATCTTGTATCATCTAAGAAAGGCAAATATTATCGTCGATTCCCTCAATCGCAGATCCATGGGCAGTTTATCATATTTGAGGCCAGAAAAGCGGGAGATGGTTCGAGAGCTGCATCAGTTAGCTAGTCTAGCAGTCTGAGTGGTAGATTCAAAAGATAATGGGGTTGTGATTTAGAATACTGCAGTGTCATCTTTGGTTATAGAAGTGAAAGAACGACAATATGAAAACCCAAGCCTGTCACAACTTAGAGGAAAGGTTCAGTAAGAAGGGTTGTTAGCCTTTGAGATAATAGAGGATGGAGTTTTGAGATAAAGGGGTTGACTCTGCGCTCCAGATGTGGAAGAACTTCGTCAGCAGATTATGGCGGAGGTACATTATTCCCGTTATTCACTTCACCCGGGTTCGACGAAAATGTACCATGATATAAAGGAGATATATTGGTGGCATGGGATGAAGAAAAATATTGCTGAATTTGTAGCACAGTGTCTCAATTACCAGCAGGTAAAAGCTAAACTCAGAAATCGGGCGAGCTAACACAAGAGATACCTGTGCCGATGTGGAAGTGAGAAGCAATCAAAATGAATTTTATTACAGGTTTACCTCACACCAGGTGTAAATTTGACTCTATCTGGGTCATTGTTGACAGGCTGACAAAATCAGTTCATTTCTTATCAGTTAGGACCACGTTCTCAGCCGAAGATTATGCTGAGTTGTATATTAAAGAGATAGTCTGACTACATGGTGTCCTAGTATCTATCATCTTTGACAGAGGGGCACAGTTTACAGCTAGATTCTGGAAGTCGTTTCAGAAAGGTTTGGGGACACAGGTTAACTTAAGTACCATCTTTCATCCCCAGACAGATGGCCAAGCAGAGCGCGCCATTCAGAAGCTCGAAGATATGTTAAGGGTGAGTGTGCTAGACTTCGGAGGAAGTTGGGACAATCACCTACCTCTTATTAAGTTTGCATATAACAATAGTTTCCATTCTACCATTAATATGGCACCTTTTGAGGCTTTATATGGGCGAAAATATAGGTCCCCCGTAGAATGGTTTGAAGTAGGTGAGTCAGAATTGATCGGACCTGACATGATACATCAATCAGAAGAGAAAGTTAAACTTATCATAGAACATTTATTAACAACCCAGAGTCATTAGAAGTCCTATTCTGATGTACGACGTAGAGACTTAGAGTTTGATGTTGATGATTGGGTATTCCTGAAAGTTTCACCGATGAAGGGCGTTATGAGATTTGGCAAGAAGGGCAAGCTTAGCCCTAGATTCATTGGTTCATACCAGATCCTCTGGAAGGTAGGCCAAGTGGCTTATGAGTTATATTTGCCTTCGGGGCTAGAATATGTTCATCCAGTTTTTCATGTATTGATGTTACGCAAGTGCGTAGGAGACCCTTCTTGAGTTATTCCAGTTGAGGATGTTCAGGTCACAGAAGAGTTGTCCTATGAGAAGACTCTAATAGCTATATTAGATCGACAGGTCCGCAGATTAAGGACCAAAAATATAGCCTCAATTAAAGTTTTATAGAGGAACAGAAATGTAGAAGAGATGACTTGGGAAGCTGAGGATGATATGAGGTCTACATATCCTCATTTGTTCCATACCCCATGATGATAGTACTCAGACTCAAACTCCGGAGGTACAGTTGGGGGAGACAGTTGTTCAGATATTATTTTGTTGCTTATATCATCATTATTGTTGATTATTTGTCGCAGAGCTATGTTATATAATTGTTTGTAGTATCCTGTGAGATGCCTATGTTAGACTTTTCTGCATTTCAGGTTTTTAAAAAGTTTATATTACAGGGAAGACTCTGCCAAATTTTTTGGCAACTCCTACAAGCTTGAATTCGTGAATCTAGGTTACATTCGAGGATAAATGTTCCTGGGGGGGGGAGGATGTAACACCCCGTATAATTTAAGCGATAAGCTCATTCTTTTGAGTTATGTCCAAGAGTTCTTAGTGCCATAAGAAGGATTTGTTATGAGGTATTCATATCACTCAATGATCGTACATTAAAATTTGAAGTCGAGAAAGTTGTAAAACAAAAATCAACAAAGTTATTGCAAGTTACTTTAGAAATTTTTTAAAATTTGGGTCAAATGTCTTAGGGATTTTATCCCAATCTATAATGATTCTGGAGACCTACAATATATCATACTAAATATCTTTGAGTCTAGTTTACGGAACATCAAACCACTCATCAATCCGACATCAGAGCAAAGAGTTATGAGTATTTTACCGCGGACTATCGGGGCAGAAATGGGTCACGGGCCAGTCGGATCAGGTTGCCTTTTAGATAACCTATTTAAGGAAATTTTTGGCCCAAAATTCATTATTTCATAATCATAATTTCCATAATAACTGAGAAGTTCTTTCTCCCAACATTTCCTCTAAGTTTTTCATGATTTTGTAAAAAATTGAAGGGCCAAATCATCTCCAAATATCAATCCATCTTGGATATGGGTTATCGAGGGTGTGGAGAGCATCATGACGGAATTGTTTCATCAAAATTGGCTCAGATATGGACATGCTAAGATGGTATAAATTCTGGAAATTGACATCCTCCAAGTTTAAGTTTATGTAAAAGTTCGGGTAAGTACTTCTTCCTCCCTATCATAAGAAATTCCTAGTTCTACGGCTTGTCGGAGGTTGTAAGTGATTGGAAGTTTTTTTTTGTTCTTGTTGGTTGTATATGGGATGTTTAGGTGTGGTGTATATGTTGGTATAATTGGAAAAAGGATAAAGGAATCACAAGCGTGAGCTATAATTCTTGTCAGTAAAGACAAATCTAGGAAAAGCGGTATGTTAAGGTTAACTCCTCTCGGCAAGTTACTCTTGTTGTTTAGCTGACACGATCAATACCTTTCAGTAGCTTATGCTTATAGTATTGTGGTTAGCTTCTATGAGATAAATTGAGGTTATAACATAGTATCCTTTGTCGGAAAGTTTGTACTCAGTTTTGATTATCGCTAGAGGCGACAAAGGGATTCCCTGTTTAGTTATTTTACCAGTTAAGGGAACTAGTAAGTGTTTTGTTGCCATATTGAGGCCGAAGAGGCCTGAGGGTAGCTGTTAGCGTACATTGTTAAGTCAAGCAGCATAGGGCATAGTTTGGCAATACAATGTACTGTTTTATGCCTATATATATAAAGTAGAATCTCTTACAAATCATTGGCGTATCTTGACGCCTATTGGACTAGAATTATGATAGAATGGCCTTAATTTCCAGTTGTTGGCACCAATGTTGCCGAAGGGTTCGGGTGGTAGCTTTGTAGGTGAACTACCTATTGTTAGCGATCGTATAGCTTCCTTCCACTTACAGATACAGCTACAGGAGCCCAGACGGCTCAGATACAGTTTTAGAAACCTAGACGGCTCAGACACGATTACAGGAGCCCAAATGGCTCAGACACGGTTACAGGAGCCTAGATGGATGGGATACAACTACATGAACCCAGACGACTCAGACATAGTCACAGGAGCCCAGAAGGCTCAGTCACAGCTTTATAGGTCAAGTATACCTTAGTTACATCTTGTCTACGGGCCTATAGTGGTACATATAGGAAGAGTATTGATTGCTTGCACTTGTCGGGGCTTATGGGGGCCAAGGTAGGTTATTCTCTACTTTTTTTACCTTTCAGGCTTATGGGGGATAGGTTAGGTTCTTGTTTTTATATTACCTATTAGCTATAGTCCATACTGTGAGGTTAACTTCTGGCCCTTATTACTGATTACTTCCAGTTCTTTATCAACTTTCATTTAGTCATTATTTACTGTCTTACATATTCGGTACATATTGTACTGACGCTCATGCATGGAGCGCTGCATACTTTCCTGTAGGTCCATAAAGACAGGGCTCGAGACCGTCTTAGTAGCTGTTCAGATCGAGTAGATTGGCTATCTCATTTCTTTCGTAGTTTCCATATGCTTAAGGTTTGATTATCTTTTATTATAAAGTTTTAGGTAGGCCAGGGTCCTATCCCAATCAATATTCTACTCTAGAGGCTTGCAGACTATAATTTTTAGGTTAGTTATGCATTATTGGCCATGTGGGGCCTATATGTGATATGATATGTGTTGTTGGCCATGCCAGGCCCAGATATGTTATCTGTTAGGAGCATGGTGGTCTTGTCGACTCGCATAGGATGATATTGTCGTTGTTGTTGGGTTAGTTGATTTACTGTCTGTATTGAGCGGTGACCTTGTCGGCCCAGGGTTGTGTTTACCGCCAAGATATAGCTATTTGTTTTCTTGATTATGTGTTGCTGGCATACACTAGAAGTGTAGATGTCCAGCCAGGTCAGCTCAGAGTCCAGTGTGGCATAGGTGCCAATTACGCCTCCCAAGGTGGGGCGTGACACTCCACCGCCCCCACATCCTCTAACTCATTTGCCGCCGCCATATCCTCTACCCCCACCATCTCCTCCAACCATCCCAACTACCCAATCACAAAATAATATTTTCTTCCCCAAAAAACAATTCAATTACCTTGTCTAGCTTTCTGACAATGTTACCCCTCGTACATTCAAGCAGGCTCAAAAGCACCCAGAGTGGCGGTCAGCTATGAAAGCTGAATTTGATGCATTAATTCAAAATCAAACATGGGAATCAGTTCCTCCGGATTCTAATAAGAATTTTGTTGACTGTAAGTGGATTTACAAGATCAAAAAGAAAGTTGACAACTCGATTGATAGGTACCAAACCCAGTTGGTTGCCAAAGGATTCACTCAGCGTCCAGGTCTTTACTAACACTACACGTTCAGTCCGGTTGTCAAGCCTACAACCATTCATGTTTTTCATTCACTAGCAGTTCAAAACAATTGGGTTTTACATCAATTGGATGTCAACAATGCCTTTTTATAAGGCACACTTGAAGAAGAGGTTTCTATGAGACAACTGTCTGGATTTGATGATGCAACTCATCCTTCACATGTATGTCATTTGCGTAAGGCTATTTATGATCTCAAGCAAGTGCCTCGTGCTTGGTACAATGAACTGATATCGTATCTTTTGTATCTGGGGTTTATTAAATCTCACTCAGATCTGTCTCTCTTTATTCGGCATGCATCTAATGGTGTTGTGTATCTTTTAGTCAATGTAGATGACATCATCCTTACAGGAAGCAATTTTTCAATGGTTCATCAGGTTATCTCTTCCTTGGCTTCCCGTTTTTCACTTAAAGATCTTGGCTCTTTATCCTACTTTCTTGGGATTGAGGCTCACCGAGATGGCAAAGGTCTCCTGCTCTCACAAGAAAAGTATGTTTTAGACCTTCTCCATGACCTTCTGATGCAAGATGCAATGGTGTTTCCACGCCTATGAGTTCTTCTCAAAGTCTTTTGCAAAATGATGGTATTCCATCTCATTACGCTACAGAATACAAGAAAGTCATTGGAAAATTGCAATACTTGTTTTTTACTAGGTCTGATATTTCTTAATCAGTGAACAAATTGTCTCAATTTATGTATGCCCCGTCTGAAGCTCACTGAAGGACTGTTAAATTCCTCATTCGGTATCTCAAAAGTACTGCAAACTATGGCCTTCGAATTGCTCCAAGCACTAGTATTAATATGTCAGTGTTTTCTAATGCTGACTGGGCTAGTAACCTCACTGATCGAAGTTCAACCATAGGTTTTGTTATTTTTCTTGATTTTACTCCAGTTAATTGGTCATCAAAAAAACATCGCACCATTGCTCGATCGTTTACCGAAGCAGAGTACCGGGCTGTTGCTAGTGCCGTTGATGAGACTACTTGGGTGAAAAATCTTCTCAAGGAACTGCATATTCGTATTTCCACACCACCTACAATTTTTTACGACAACCTTGGTGTCACCTACTTATGTGAGAAAAACAATCTTCACATCCATATGAAGCATGTCGTTGTTGATTTTCACTACGTTTGCCAGCAGGTTGACGATAGGCATTTTATCTTCAAGCACATTCCTAGTTCAGCCCAATTGGCAGACACTCTCACTAAACCGCTTCCAAAGAGCTGCTTTCATCGCCATTTGTCCAAGCTAGGTGTTGTTCCACACCACTAGCTTGAGGGGGATGTATTATAACATTATTATTGTTACTGTTTACTACTTGTTTTACTGTGCATAGACTGTTAATTTTATTCCATCATTCTAGGAGTTTGTTATTTATTTTCCTTGTTTACTTGTTAGTTTCCACATTAGGAGGAGCTCTCTCATAGAGACTCTTTATTTATTTTGTGTATATAAATCAAGTCATCAACCATTAATGAAATAATTCTTTTTGCTTCATCTATCTCAATTCCTTATAATTTTTCTTTAATTTCTACAATTTTCTTAATTTTGAGTTTCAAGATCTAGAATTGAAAAAATATGATATTATGAACCGTAATCTCTCTCCTGCAAAACAATTAGGACTTATTATCTCAAATTTATATGATGACTCAAAACAATTGAAGTTTTTATTGTTTAATTATTTTGATAGATTAAAATAATAGGATTGAAATATTTTAGTATCCTTAGAAAGGAGAAAAAAATTTAAAAAAACTAATAAGAGAGTCAAGAGAGATAAAAGATATTTATCTGCAGATGATAATTTTTTCCTCAAAATTTTGTTCTATTTTCTTAATATGG
>JACEIK010000647.1:136240-152546 GCA_018107945.1 Datura stramonium
CTACCTCGTTCTAGCCTTGCTCCATTACCATTCCGCCTAGTCATAATATAATAATAAAAATAAATATTTATGAATCGCAAGACCTTATCATTAACCGTTATTATAAATGATGTCAAATGTGTATTAAACATTATATTAATATCCTTTTATTATTGTCACGTGTTTTAGAGAAAAAAATATTAGAAAAAAAGCTGCAGAAAGCGACACACGCAAGTAGGAAAAAATTCTAGTTTGTTTTTAGCGTTTTTGAAACCCTAATCGATTTCCTACCCTAACCTATTTATTATATTCTGGAAATGTGTTTTGATTCGCTTTATTTTATTCTGTCTGATCGCATTAAAATATGATCCATTTTATCCCGTTAAGGTTTTCCCCTGCTTCGCCCTAGCCCTGCTCTATTACCATCCTACCTAATCATACTAACAAGGTTATTGAACTTGTTTGTGCAAACTTTTATCGTAACTAAAAGTCTTCGCATCTCAGTTTATATCCTGGACATACGAAATTTTCAGGATCTAATACACAACTTAATTATTTTTTCGCTTTCTATTCATTATATCTTATTATTGATGTGATTTATTTTATTAGCAAAATCTATCTAACTCAGTATCATTAAATTACCTTAACAAATTCAACTATATAGTTTTTTGAATAAACTATTTGTAATTTATAAATTTATTAAAAATCGACCATATTAATTAATAGTGTGTTGAAAGAGCAGTACTAAAAATTTAAACATTAGTTTAAGATTCCCTCTAATATTCAAGTGATGAATTGGAAAATATAAACAAAAATAAAAGCCTTTTCCTTTCTTCTTCCCCCGGAATATTCTTTTTCAAACAAAAAGCGAAAATGGTCTATGGAATTTTTACCAAAATACCCTGAAAGGCGTTACTTTTGTGACTGGTGACAGATGTAATTAAGTGAAATAAACGTGTCTAATACTGACAAAAATGCAAACAGCCACGTCGCAGTTAACAAGCCAAAAAATACAGAGAAGTTCATAGTTTGTCACGATGAATATGTGTTAATGCTTGTTTCTGTTCAGTTTAAATGGAGCATTTCTCTCACTTTCCATTTGCAATTTCTTGATCAACCTCTACTTGGTTAGTTTTTCTGCTCTCATAATTTCATTTGAAGTTTCAGTTTTTATGCTTATAATTTTAGTTTTCTTTTGCTTGTTTACAGCTTCTTCTTGCTAATTAATCTTGTGTAAGTGCATGCATTTAGTTCCCAGAAGAAAATTTTTTGTGGGTTTTTGCTGGATTTTACTTTTATGATCATTGATCACCATTTTTTAAAATTTATATCTGACGAATTTAGGGTTTTTTTGTTTGTTTGGTTATTTATGTAGGGTTCTCCAGGTGTGGTGAAGTGATTTCAAGAGCTTTCTGCTGTTGTTATCGGAAAAAAGGGCAAAAAATTCGATTTTTAGGACGGTGGAAAGGTAAATTTTTTGTTTTTAAAAAAATTCTTTTACTTCCTTTTTACATTTAAATGAGTGAATTTCATGTTCTTTTTATTTTATTTTTTATTTTTTATATCAGTTGCATGTTAATTCTACTTGAATAAATAAGTTTTTTCTATATCTATATCTAGTGTTTATGTATGTTCAATTTAGAATTAAGTTAAATGGGGACACTAAAATAATGATTTTCCACAATGAGGATGTATTTAATTGTTTAAGAAAGAAAAAGGTGAAAAATTGAAGGTTTTAAATTTATTTACTTAGTCTTTGGGCATTGTTTTGTTTGAATGAAAGGTGTCTAAATGAAGGAAATGGTGGGAGAAAACACTTTGGTGATTTCTTGGCATCTATCTAAGCATTGGTAGGATTACTTGTGTTTGAGGTGTGTGCAAACTGGCATTGGTAGGATTACTTCTCAAACTTTAGGTGTGTGCAAACTGAACCGGACACCATTGTTTCTAAGAAAAAAATTCCAGCCCTTGCTTGATTAAAAGAAAGAAAAAGAAAAAGGATTCAAAGAGTCGACCCTAACTAATTTGGGAGTGAAGCTTTTGAGCTTGTTTTCTTGACTAACAGCAATTGAATTTTACTTGGGTCTTTGAAAGTGCTTGATCAGTGTATATTTGTTTTTTAGTTTTTGAAGTTATGCCTTATAAAAGGTTTGCAAAGTTATTTTTGCGTTGGTTAACCTAAGTCATCAAGTTCCTTGAATTTGTAGACTACTGGTTCTGAAATTCAAGTGTGTGTTCATAGTTATAATTGTTTATAGGCATTTTTCCCTTAGGAACCGTACTTCCTATCTGGTTGACTTTTCTAAAGCTTCTTGTTCTATGAGCTAACTTAGAAAGAAAAGCAAATCTTCATACAGCTAGCTCAACTTCTTGATAAAAGGTTTAGCTAAAAGTCACTCTGTATGGAACTGCTGCAGTTCTTAAACTTTTCTATGTGAAGTGGACGGAAGGAAGATAATTTTGGGGTCCAAATAGAGGCCTAAATTGGAGCTTACCCACCTTTAACTTACAAGTTCTCTATCTAGTATATTATCATATTGAGTCTAATGACTTAAGCATTAAAACATGGTCATATCAATCCCATGAATGACGGACCACTCCTTACGTGGATGCTACTTGTTCTGACCTTTTTCTACTCTTTTGTAGTTTTCTACTAACTGCTTGGCAAATTTGGCATAACCTGTAATGGAAATCAGATAACTTTGATACCTGATAGCTACCTCTAATACTAACCAATGTTTTTTTTCTTCTTGTCACATCTGTAATCAATTATACTAAGTTTCGTATCCTCTCTATGATCATTCTTTTTCCTTTTTCTGATGTGCAACAGAATATTCTGTGTGAAACCCGGGTAGAAGTCCCTTTTTCCCATGCTGGGTTTGCTCTCTCACTGTCATGTGTACTTTTATTGGGTTCGAGACTCTATTTGGTTTTTGACTTGCCAAGGGAGTAAAGGTTTCCTTTTTGCAACTGCGAATTATGAAGGTTTATCTTGGTTGTCAATTTTTTCACAACTTCTTCTCCGAAAGACAAAAAAATAAAAGAAGGGTTCTCTTTCATGCTTGCAATTATCTAGTCCATTAGGATGCTTCAAAGAAGGAGGTCTTGGCATTTTAACATGTATTTAGGGGAAGACATCTGTCAAAAAGAGCCTATTGCTATGAAATTTTTGCATAGAATCGGAAGTGTGACTAGACAATAGACACTAATGTAATGTCCATTTTTCTCTCTCTTCCTGCAGCTGTCGGTAAGTCATATTTCTTATGTTAGTAATTCTTGACAATGGTAGATGCATGAATTGCTTCTAGTTAACGTCTCTGTTGTCTGTTTAAGGATGGTATGAGTAATAATTAGTGCTTATAAAAAGGATGGTAATAATAGTTTCATCTAGGCTTAGCTGGGAATTTATTGCAGATTACGAGCACATTATTTCATGTGGAGATAGAGCTATGATCTGTAGTCATTGTGATGTCATAATATCAATGATACGTATCTCGGTCAGAAATTTGGTTTCTAAGAAAATTCAATGATTTAGAAATTTTATTCTATTCTCTTGTGTGATGTTTAATAAGTGTAGAATCTGCTCTTCTCTATTTTTATCTGCACCCTTATTTTCGGTCGGTTGAACTTCACAAGTGTACACTTAATTGAAGCCTTATGGCTGCTGCTTGAGTAACTATGCTTACAGTGATACTATTTGTATCCTGCAGCTACCTTTCCACTTCCAATAAAATTGGAATTTTTCGCCTCTAATGGCTTAAAATGCAACAGAAACGGCTCAATTCCTCTAATGAACTGAATTCCTTCTCTGAAAAACGATAACTTCTACCTGTTAGGTGTATTTTGCACATCTTGGTGTATCTTTTCTTTCCACCTTCCACCCATTTTTTACTAGAGCAGTTGTGTAATTTAGCTACTTTAAGACATCAGCAATTTCATTATGTATATCACTTTATCTTTGCTCAATCACCACCTTCACCCACGAGATCTCCAATACCCCACATTTAACCCTCTTTCTCCTCACCACCTTCTTTGTCTTGCCATCATCCTTTTCTCCATTTGTATCGGGTTGTAGGTATTGCTTTATTTTACCAAGTTTGTCATGTCCTGAATCTAGATACAGGCTGCGGGCTAGCAGTGTGTACCTGTATAGCTGCCCTGTGCATCTACCACTGGAATGTGGAACTCTCTTTTCAACAAGCTAGAGTTGGTTCTTTTTACCTTAGCTTCTCTTAAGTATCCGTAGAAGTGATTTTCTGCTTGATTTTGAGGAGAGATGTTGAGTTGGGGTAGATCTTCTTGTTTTTGTGTTCCACTACATCACTTGATCTCTCTCCCACTGCCAGTTTGCTCGACCTGAATATGGATGGTTGGATTACCGTCTTTCAGGCCGAGGGTATTTCGGAAACAGCCTCTTTACCTCCACTAAATAGGGGTAAGATCTGTGTATACTCTATCCTCCCCAGACTCCACCTAGTGGGATTATACTGGGTATGTTTTTGTTGGATTACCGTCTTACAGTAACGAGAGTAAATCTGGTTTATCTCTTCCCCCTTCCTAAAAAGAGGGCAAGAAAGTTTTCCATCTTGAAGATACTCTTTTCGTGGCTAGTGAACTCGCGATTCTTAAAGCTGGAATAGTAGCTTGATGTCATTCCACGTGCCATATTCGCTTAGTTTAATTCCCGCGTCTCTTTCTCCATGGTTTGGTTGCTGTTTACCAAATATGATGACTGCATATTAAGAAAAAATTTGATAGCATCTGGCTCTATTGTTACTTGGTGTATTGTTTATGATGGTTTTTGTTATGTAAGCAAACTTCTGAATTGAAGTGGATCAATCCTAAAACTTTCGGATGGGATCTTGTTAACTTTATCGTCACTTTTGAAGTGTGCTTTTTGAGATGAAGTCAAGAAAAATTTAAATATTAGCATTGAACTTCAAGTTTAAATAAATTGGTATCACATCAGGTGGCAGATTCTGAGTTTATGTGATCTCTTAGTCAATGCATGTATTGGGATGTAGTTTTGCATGACAGGTTATTTTTCTCTGACCAGACATTATCCACAAGATTGTACTCGATATCATGGGGCAAAGGAGTATTCCCTACAGTAATCACATAGTTGATTTAGGAGCAGATCAGCGTAGTCAAGCGTATATTCGTCCAGAGCCTAGTGTGTTGTATGGGAGCTATACAGCTTTTCCACACAATGTCCACACTACAGCACCAGCTGAAGGAGGCGTTGGTAATTTCTATTGGCCCAATATACCATACCATCAAGAGGGCGCTTTTTATGGGATGTCACCGGCCAATCAGATTCAACAGTGGCGTCCTCTCACCAATGTTGGATCTTCAACTTACTGTAACCCTGTGGCTGCTCCATCTGCATCTATGGCTTTTCCAGCTCCAGTAAATCATGGGTTACATGATCAGCTTCCGTTCTCAGGCACTCACGGCATTGTTGGAAATAATACAGACAATGACTCATCTAAGGAAAAGAATGTTGAAGGGTCTGCTTCGGCAGGGTCTAGTACTTCCATTGTCCCAGTCATCCCAACAGCACAAGAATCTGATGCTTCTTTGAATGTTTCTGAATCACGCGATCATGGAGGGAATGACTCTGCATCAATTCTTGAAGATGGAGTACAGAGAAGTAGGAGCAGATCTGCTAGTGGTCCAGATTCACCATTGCAAAATAACAATAATCGTGTGCTTCAAGGAAACTATGTAGGCCAAGCCTATCAGTTTCCTGGAAATCCTTGGTTGAACCTGCCTATCAACAGTAGCGTTAATGAGGCTCAATATTGGGTCTGGAATCAGGCTGCTCCTTTACCCTATCTGCCCGGTAACTTTTTAACTTTTTGCGTTATTACTTTTGAGTATGTATTCAGCCTACTTTTTGTTAGATAGATTATCTTCTCCCCTTTGTGGAAGTCCTTGTTCTTCTAAGTTTTGTTTTTTTATGAGCTATTAGCATGCCGCCAAGTTGAGCAATGCATACATCAGCTTTATAACCTAATGTTTAGCTCATTTCCTTTTATAATAATCCAGGAAAGCCTTTGTTTTTCCCTTTTCTCAAATTATAAACAGCAATTTGTGATCTTTATGCTAAGTTCTAGAAGATAACTTCATTTCATTGCATCTTTCTTCTGCTTCTTTCTATTTACTTTAGGTGGTGCTGGAGGCTATGTACTAGATGCTGGATACATGGGTATGCAAGGTTATCAAGTAAATTCAAGCAATGGGGGTTTGACTAGTTTTATGCGTCCACCCATTCATCAAGGACCACCGCACCGTCATCATCTGCCACCTAATATGCAATTTATGGGAGGCCACACTATGAGCTTCTCTCCACAGATGACCACATCTCCACGCAGACGCCTACAAAATAGTTCAACCAACAGCACAAATAATCCATTTCAAGGTGTTGCAGGGGGAGGGTCTAGATATATCAGACCCTTCTACCCGACTGGCTTTAGGTTGTACAGACCTCATCCAAGGTTGCGTGAAGCAAATACTCGCCACCACAACTTCCCTAACGTAAGAGTTTTTCCACAAGATGTAAAATTTGTTCCATTTGACCAGTTCTTCTCGTTCTCTTTATCGTAGTGTAGTTACGTGCAGTTAAAGTAATGGGATTGGATGTGATGGGTATCTCTTTCTTTGGTGATATTACTAGGGAGTGGCAATACGTGTTCCAGGGTACCATGGAGTGGGTGAGGCTGTTGATCAGCACAGAGATATGCGTTTGGACATTGATCACATGTCTTATGAGGTGAGGGAGATTGTAGGTTATTCGCATGTGTCATATATTTTTCATGATTGTTGATAAGTAAAAGCCATGTTATTCCTGCACTTTGGAGACTTCCCTTCGGGATAGGTAGGATATAGTGCCACAAATTGTAGTCTTAGGATATAGTGCCACAAATTGTAGTCTACTTGCCATGCACCGATTCTTTGCTGGAGAAGCCTAGATCACTAGTTTTGGACTACGAGAAACCCCTCTCTGCCTGCATCCCTGGAACTTGCTTTGCTTTTTTGCTTTAAAGACCCCGCCTGCTTCACACCATCAATTATTTGCCATAATTTCAGCAAACTTATCCTGCAATGTAAAAATTCTATCCAGGAGCTTCTTGCATTGGAGGAGCGAATTGGCAAAGTGACAATTGGTTTATCTGAGGAAGCCATTGATACCAATTTGAAAACGAGAATATTTTTGTCTACCGAGATTCCTGGTGCTCTGGAAAGTGTTGCATGTCAAGATCACAAGACTGATTTCTGTGTCATATGCCAGGTATTACCCCTTTGCCAATTTATGGTTGATATAAGAATATTATGATTTTTGCACGGGTCAGTAGTCAATTTGTGACCCATAGTTTCTATACAATTTGGATGCTACTTGTTACATATATATTTTTAAAAAATTTCCTTATTTGACTTATTTTTCCAGCACTCTGCTTAATGTTTATATTGACATTTTCTTCCTAAATCTTAAATTCATCAAAACATTGTCTTGGATTCTTTATAAGGTTTCCTTATCACGCAAATGAGGAACTTTTTGGCTTTCCCCCTGGCCCAATGTCACCTTGGCCTCTATGTTGTGATTTTGTTCATTCTTTGAAGATTACATCATCTTATTTACCCGAAGGGTGAGCTTATGTTGGTTAACTTCTAGTACTAAATAATAGGCAATTAGGCCTTCTGAGCTGAAAGGAGGCATTACGGGCCGACTACAAGAAAAGCAAAGCTTTGTAGACCCCGAATCTGAAGCTTCTTTAGTTCCAGATAATACGGATCCAATCTCATCTCCTGAGCTATACCTATAACTTATGCAAATTATGATTTTCCTGAACTTAGTTAATAAATAAGGCGAAATATTGCTTCTGCGTGACAATTACTCCGTATTCAATTATGTGGTGTTAAATTTTTTCCAAGATTTGCTTTTCAGTGGAGCTATATTCCTTTTTCTTGTTGCTTGTTTCTTTGAGATAGCTCTGATGGCCTGCTGCATATGTTAAACACGTTATTGCAGATGGACTACAACGACCAGGAAAAGATTGGCATTCTGGAGTGCAGGCACGAGTATCATGGAGAGTGCATAAAGAAATGGTTGGTTCTGAAGAATACCTGTCCTATCTGCAAATCCACAGCATTGCTTACAAAGGAAAAGGATGTGGTGGTTGATGGTGGGGCGACGAATGAGTAACTTAAAAGGGAGGGGCATTTGGTTATCTTGTTAAATATTTTTATTTTCTGCAAGACTAGGAAAATGTTGCTGAAACTGTATTATAAACTTGTATATACTTATGGGCAGCAGTCCGCCTCTCGAAAAACGTTTTAGCTGTTGGACCTCTTATCTTTATGAAGCTGAAGTTGTACAGACTTGTACTTCTTGTTCAATATAGCGCAGTTGCTGTTATGGATGTTCTGTTAATATCTTATGTATCAGGGAAACTATCCGGAGTGGAATGTAGGCTTTACATCAACATCAACATATGGTATGCATCCTTACCAGCTACCCCTATCTTTATAGACTGTTTTCGATAGACCTTCTATCTTTATTGACTGTTTCTGATAAACTCTATTTTTATAGACAGTTCCAATAGACTCTCTATCTTTATATTCTCTATCTCTATCTTAATAGGTTGTTTCCCATAGACTATCTATCTTTATAGGTTGTTTCCCATAGACTATCATTATAGGTTGTTTCTGATAAACTCTCTATCTTTATAGAGGTTGTTTCCGATAGGCTCTCTATCTTTTGTAGGCTGTTTTCTATATACCCTCTATCTTTAAACTCTCTATCTTTACAGGCTACTCGCTATAAATTCAATAGACTCTATCTTTACAGGCTACTCGCTATAAATTTTCAATAGACTCTATCTTTATTGGTTGTTTTTCGATTACACTCGCTATAAATTTCCGATAGACTCTCTATCTTTATAGGTTGTTCTCGGTAGACTCACTATATTTATAGGCTATTTCCGATAGACTCTCTATCTTTTGTAGGTTGTTTTCTGTATACCCTCTATCTTTAAACTCTCTATACTTATAGGCTATTCGTTATAAATTTTCAATAGACTCTATCTTTATTGGTTGTTTTCGATTACACTCGTTATAAATTTCCGATAGACTCTCTATCTTTATAAGTTGTTCTCGATAGACTCGCTATCTTTGTAGGCTATTTTCGATAGACTCTTTATCTTTATACTTTCTATCTTTATAGGTTGTTTTCGATAGACTCTTATCTTTATAGGTTATTTCCGATAGACTCTTTATCTTTATACTCTCTATCTTTATAAATTGTTTCCGATAAATTCTCTATCTTTATAAATTGTTTCCAATAAATTCTCTATCTTTATATGTTGTTTCTGATAAACTCTCTATCTTTATACTCTCTATTCTTGTAGGTTGTTTCCGATAGATTCTTTATCTTTATACTCTCTATCTTTATAGGTTGTTTCCGATAGACTCTCTATTGTTATACTCTCTATCTCTATCTTTTTTTTGGTAACAACTGCGAATATTGTCATTGATAACAAAAGAAATACAATCAATCGGACAAAAATAATCCTATCCTATATAGCCACCTTCTAGGAAGAGTTCTATTGGGATACTACCTCTAATGTTAAGCTACAATCTAAGGGACTGGATAAAATTCCTGCAGCTATACATTTTCTTTGACATGTAAACTCTATCTAGTCTATTTACCATATCCTTCTTAATCTGCAGTACTACTATATCTATGTTTGTAGTTGTTCCTTTGAATAGTTTCCCATTTCTGGCCTTCCAGGTGTGGTATACTATTGCCCCATAAAGCGCCGCCACTATTTCCTTCTGTTTTTGTTTCCAGTGCTTCCTCTTAATCCTCTCAATCATATCAGCAACATCAGTAGCTTGTATCTGAACATTAGCCCATTGTACTACTGACTCTCTAACTTTCCTACTCCATGCACAATCAATAAAGAGATGCATGGCAGTTTTAAGTGCTTGACTAGCACACGAACAGCATTCTGCATTATCCACCCTTTATGTTCAAGTTATGCAACCTCTCCTTCATTAACAGCCTACCCTGAACTGCTAACCACAATAAGAATCTATGTCGTGGTATGGATATGGAACTCCAAATGAGTAAAGCAGTGTGCATCTTCCTTTAGGCTCCGAGAATTGCATTATAGCTTCTAGTGATAGAATAATCACCTCGAACTGTTAAATTATATTTGCCCTGTGTGTACCATTCCTTCATATCCTCTTTCAATCCATTTAATTTCCTCCAATACCAACTGCAGTCCTGAGGTATTTTGTGAAACCAGATGTTAGGGTCTGTTTTCATATAAATGCCATGGACCCATTTGACCCTGAGGGAGTGTTTATGCTCTACTAGTTTCCTAACAGATGTTATATTCCAGTTATTGCACCCCTTAATGTTGAGTCCCCCAAACTTCTTTGGTAAGCAAACTCTTTCCCAGGCACTAGTGGAATTTTCTGTTTGTTCTCTGTACTCCCCCATAGGTAGCTTCTACAAATTTTGTCTACTCCTTCACTACACTATCTTTATAGGCTTTTTCCGATAGACTTGCTATCTTTATTGACTATTTTCGATAGACTCTCTATCTTTATTGATTGTTTCCGATAGACTTGCTATCTTTATTGGCGATTTCTGATATACTCTCTATCTTTATAGGTTGTTTCAGATAGATTCTCTATCTTTATATTCTCTATCCTTATAGAGGTTGTTTCCCGTAGACTCTCTATCTTTATATGTTGTTTTTGATAGACTCTCTATCTTTATAGGCTGTTTCCAGTAGACTCTTATCTTAATACTCTTTATCTTTATAGGTTGTTTTCAATAGACTCTCTATCTTTATAGGTTGTTTTTGATAGACTAGCTATAAATTTCCAATAGATTCTCTATCTTTATAGGTTGTTTTCGATACAGTCAGCTATAAATTTCCGATAGACTCTATCTTTATAAGTTCTTGATAGACTCGCTATCTTTCTTGGCTGTTTTTGATGTACTCTATATCTTTATAGGTTGTTTTCAATAAATTCTATCTTTATAGATTATTTCGGATAGACTCTATATCTTTATACTCTCTATCTTTATAAGTTGTTTCTAATAGACTCTCTTTCTTTATACTCTTTATCTTTATACGTCGTTTCCAATACTCTCTATCTTTATACACTCTATCATTACAAACTATTTTTGATACACTCTCTATCTTTATAGGTTGTTCTTCATAGACTTGCTATCTTTCTAGGTTGTTTTTTATATCTTTATAGGTTGTTTCTGATAGACTCTCTATCTTTATAGGTTGTTTTTATACGCTAGCTATAATTTTCTGATAGACTCTATCTTTATAGGGTGTTCCTAATAGACTTCTATCTTTCTAGGTTGTTCCTGATAGACTCCTATCTTTCTAGGTTATTTCTGATAGACTCTCTATCTTTATATATCATTTTTGATAGACTCTATGTTTATACTCTCTATCTTTATAGGTTGTTTCCGATAGACTATTTATCTTTATACTCTCATCTTTATAAGTTGTTTCTGATAGACTCTCTATCTTCATAGGTTGTTTTCGATAAACACTCTCTCTTTATATTCTCTCTCTCTCTCTCTCTATATATATATATATATATATTGTTTTCGATCAATATATTCTCTATNCTATCTTTATACTCTTTATCTTTATAGGTTGTTTCCTACAGACTCGCTATCTTTATAGATTATTTTCAATAGACTTTCTATCTTTATAGGTTGTTTTAGATACTCGCTATCTTTATACTTTCTATCTTTATAGGTTGTTTTCGATAAACTTTTTATCTTTATAATCTCTATCTTTATAGGTTCTTCTCGATAGACTTGCTATCTTTATAGGTTGTTTTCGATAGACTCTATCTTTATAGGTTGTTTGCGATAGACTTTCTATCTTTATACTCTCTATCTTCACAGGTTGATTCCGATAAGGCTCTCTATCTTTATAGGGTATTTCAGGTAGGCTCTCTATCTTTACAGGTTGTTTTCAATAAACTCTTTATCTTTATAGGATGTTTTTGATAGACGCTCTATGTTTATAGGTTGTTTTTGATAGGCTCTCTATGTTTATATGGTGTTTCGATAGACTCTCTATCTTTATAAGTTTTTTTCAATAGGCTCTCTATTTATATAGGTTGTTTTCAATAGACTTTCAGCACAAGTAAATCATAATAAAATCAAATAAGACAGAGAATTGTAACCATTGAATTTAGGGTTTCTTCTACTAACTTGAATATTTTATAGTGTCAGTCGCTATGAGTATTACAGTTTTGAACGTAAAAAATAAGCGGTTCAGATGCCCAAAAATATTGATTTGTGGTTTACTTTCTCCATTTATTTTCACTCGTGGACTAGTAAAAATGAACGGAGAGAGTATTTTCCACTCTTCTTTAGAAAAAGAAGAAAAAAAGAATCTGTTTCATTGAATTAGAAAACAGTAGCTATGAGTGGTAGGCCGTGCTATATCACATTGTCTGCCCATAAGTTGATGAAATTGTGCTAAAGCAGGACCCACACTTTTAATATTTATACATTTGCACCCCCTATGTTTTTCGTGTGTCCCTATAATAAAAAAGTTAATTGTCGGAATGGTCCTTCAACTTTTGATAGCTTTCCATTTAGTTTATAGTATAATTTTGTGATTGAAAATGAACAAGTAGGGTCTTGCTGGCTCCTCCCACGTGCAATAATGCTACTTTTGTGTCCTACTAATCCTTTTCATGTACGGTCCCCTTTGAGAATTTTCTTGGGATCCTCATCAATCCAAAAACAAAAAAGGTTTGGGGTTTTAAAATTATAAAGACAATTATGGAGAGGGACCATTAAACAAATTAAATATTTTAGCCAAAAGAATCTTTGTTGCCTATTAGCAAAATGGTATTTTGTTTCTTAAAATTTCTTCCTGGATTGCACATGCTAATCCCCTTGGATTGCCCAACTATATCTATTTTTCAAGGAAAAAGAATCTGTGTTATATTATTTCAATATGTTATTGAAAATACGAAACTCGCGAAACAGTAATAGCTTAGAAATTTTACGTGCTAATTATAAGTTTAAAATGATATATATTTATTGTGTTACTCGGCATGAAATACACACACCAATAATTATTGAGTTGAAGAGGTTTTAATACTTGAAAGTTAAAAGAAAAATCTAATAATTAAAGTATGAAATTTGCAAAATGAGATAATTTAGGAAAATTTTTTAGAAAGAAAAAACCTCTATTTATTGGCTCAATTCGAATCCTCAATTTCTAATTAAAAACAGAAAAACTGTTACCATTACATCATAAATCTTTGACGATAAATTTTCTTTCTGTTATTTTTTTTTTAAATATCACTTAACACCATAATGAGATAATATGAATTTGGTGGATCAAGATTCTGAACCGCGTTAGAATATCAATAAGTCGTGAACTTAAAATCAAGAAAATGCTACATGACTAATTTTTTGCTCTTTAAAAAAATAATTTGGTATCTAAAATATTTCTTGTTAATATAATTTAAGAAAGAATCATAACTCAAGAAAAGCGATGTAGATAATGTTAGGATTTATCTTGAATTTCCTATCGTATTTCGATTTTACCATAATTGTGTTTAATTTAAAAAGATTTTCTCGGTAGATAAAAACTATTCTAAAGTTATCCTTTTCAAAAGATTTAGACTTATATAAATAGAAAATCTTTTCTTCTCATACACAACACAATAGCATCCACAATGTAGCCATTAGAGAATTTTGTTTAGGAGAGATTATTCTCTCAATAGCTTTTGTGATTTATATTAGTTTTTAATATGTAGATCAATTGCTCAAATCATATTAAATTATTATGCCTTTTTTAGTATAGTTTTTGTTTATCGTCTGATTTGTGGCTATTAAAATTTACAATTATTAACTTCCGGATGACATCCTACTATTTCGATCTAATCCATCATAATACATCCATTAATAATGCTTTTACAACTTAAACATGTAATCTAAAATTACACAAAAAATATTTTACCATTGCTCTCAGACTTTTCTTCTAAATTCTTTTAAAATAATTTGATGCACAGAAAATCTCCTATTAATATGATTTAAGGAAGAGCCATGTCTCAAAAAATATATATAAATAATCTATCTTAGTACATATATTAATAATGCTTTTATGACTCAAACACATAATCTAAAAATTACACAAATTATTTTATTGTTACTTCTAGACTTACCTTTTAATTTTTTAGCCTCTCCTAGAGAAAAAAATAAAGGAAAAGAGAGAAAATTAAGACGTCATATTCAAGTTAACTTGAACAAGGGGTTGTCTTTTTTGTTTATTAATAATGCATGACAAAGAGGGAATCAAAACTATAGAATAATAAATCAATCTCAAACTTTTAAAAAAACAGGAAGATAATAGAATAATCCTATTTGCTTCGTTTATTTTATTTATTCAATATTAATTTAATATATATTTTTAAAATAAATGATTTGATTTGATAAATTTCTTGTCGTAGTTTACTTGTTTAAATAATTTCATTCAATATGATTGATTTAGTGAAATGGTTGTACCCTTGCCTTAACCATTTGCACTTTTTTTTTTAAATACAAAATAAAATAAGGACCCTCAAAATGAATGGTATAGAAAGAAGAAATCTCTACAAATTGGATAATAAAAAAAAGAAAAAGTTATAGTATTATTATATTGGATAAAATTAAAGGATAAAGGTATAGTTGGGGTATGTAGGGAAGATGAGTTGTGGGAAAAAAAGAAAGTAGAGGATATTAGAATCATGTCTTCCTCTTCCCCCATGTGAATTGTTTGTAAATAGCAACCCCTCTCTCCTCTTTCTTTTGTCCCCAAAAAATCACACTCACATGGAGGCTATGTGAATGTCCCTTTTGCTAAAAATAAAAAATAAAACATAAAAAATAAAACCAACTTCTTTTGGATATTCGATATTTATTTTGAGATCAAGTTAATATGAATTTGTATTGTAAAATTTCCCTATGAGAATGAATAAAAATTTGTATCGTAAAATTTCATTTCGAGAATGAATATGAGTTTGTGTCGTAAAATTTCACTCTGCGAATGAATATGAGTTTGTTTCGTGAAGTCTCATTCTAAGGATAAATTCATATTTCTTAATAATTTTTACTTTCTTCATTTCAAAATAAGTGGTGTTTCTAACTTATGCACACCTTTTAAGAAAATTACTCATTTCTATAAAGTAAAATGTATTTTGCCAACTTACTTTTAATTAATACCTTGAAAAAGATGTAACTCTTTAGTATTTTCTTAGTTATGTAAAACTTTCTCTATTTAAATAAGGATAAAATTGTAAGANCTGATAAAGGAGGTTCGAATGAAAAATTTATGTAAAAAAAAGTATATATGTCATATATTTATTGACCCGATATAAATATCAAATAGCAATAAATTTTTACCAACTTTACCTCCTAAAAATAGATGCTCATAATACACATTATTGTCACTTATTATCCTTTCTTCATCTTCTTTATATAACCAAAAGCTCAATTGTTTGAACACAATTGAACCTTTGCCATTTTAGTAGTGCATGGCTCAACTACCACCTAAAGTTCCTACCATGGCACACAATTGGCCCTTCCAAAACATGCCTCCGTTACCTAATTCCGTTACCATCGCCGCCAATCACCACAGTAACTCCTGGGTCGACGATTTCCTGGATTTCTCGGCGGCCCGGAGGAATTCTCACCGGAGATCGGTCAGCGACCCGATTGCATTCGTGGAGGCTCCATTTCTCCAGCAATGCAGCAGCCGTGGCGCCGGGTTCGATAAATTGGACGATGAACAACTTACTACTATGTTTTCCGACGACAGCGGCGGTGCTGCATTTGCTGTTACGGCGCCGTCTTCGAATCCTTCGAGCACGAATCCTTCGACACCGTCTGATCAAATCAGCGAAAATAATGAAGATCAGAAATCGCCGGTCCCACTAGATGTTAATCAAGTGGTGGTTCAGCCGAAGAATGAGCCCGGAGAAGTTGAGAGTGATAATCAATCACCAGCAGCTACTAAAAATCCTGCTAATGATTCTTCTGATAATAATTCCATCGTGGATCCAAAGAGGATTAAGAGGTAAAGATTATGACTAACCCAATTGCTAATTAACGCGTTAATCTTTCGTCATTTGCATATGTAAATGTTCAATTATGCGATTAACTCATCTAAAAAGTTAATTTATTAGAAAGATGACACTATTATTTGTTTGATTAAACCTTCAACGTGCCTCCTAACGTGGTTATTAAAAAAATAAATAATTATATCTATAT
>JACEIK010000647.1:154347-178549 GCA_018107945.1 Datura stramonium
GGAAAACTATAGGTCAAAAATTACTCATTATTTGCATATATAAAACAAATATTGAATTTTTAAATTTTTTTTATATATTTATTTTTTATATTTTGAATCTAATATGAAAAATTTTGGCTCCCCGCTAAGTTTAGAGAGTTATTACTAAAAGGTTTTATTTATTTGACGATGGAAACAGCAATTTATTGTTATTCTTTTCGTGTGAATTTGGCAGCTCATCAAGAAGCACTGAAGAAAGAAATTGAGAGATTAAGACAGATTTATCATGAACAGAACATGAAGAAAATGAACAGTACCGCCGCGCCGATGAGTTGCACGGAAGAAGCGTAAGCTTCTCAAAAATGTATTGCACTATGCTAACCTGCGCCTTCACGTGATGTGTTCCCCTTTTCAATTCTCTTGTGGACCCCTTTTCACTTAGCTGTGATAATTTAACATGATTTTAGGAAATTCCTACTACTTGATTTAAAATATAGTAGTAGGAAAGAATTCATTTGATATTTGCAAAAAAAAAAAAAAAAAAGCAAACCCCAAAAGGTTGCTTTGTTTGTAATTTATATTGTGGCTAATTGTTCTATTATTTATTATTTTGGTCTTGTTAGGGTTGAGATTGAGTCAATTTAATTTAATTTTGTGACTGATTGTGAATCTTGTATTTTATTTGATTGTACAAGAAAAAGGGTTGGTGGTTTATTTAGAGCCTTCCATAATGATTTGGAATATTTTAACATTGTAATTTGTAAGAGTAATTTTTGGTTGTTAATTTGATGAATTTTTCTATTTGTAATTTTCTTACAGTTCTTGGGGTATAATAACTTGTATACCTTCTTATTTTGTTCTTAAGGAATGTAAGAACAAATGAGGAAAGAGAACAAAATGAAAAAATTGAATGAAAGATTTGTTGTTGTAGATGTTTATGCCCTTTTTTGTCCAACGGCTTTGAGATGCTTTATTTGAGTTACGTATTTATAAGAAATAATTTTTCTATTTATATGATTTGAAGATAAGATCTGTGTATATTTTATTTTTTAAATCTCATTTATAATATTACACGAAATATATTTTTATTGTGTTTATTTTATTTTTCATATATAAGAGACACCGTGATAACTACTATGAGTTATCTACCTCATAAAACAAGAACTCATATGCAAGACATCTCAAGATAGGTACTTGCACTAGTACTTAATGTCATGTATTTCACCTCTACTATGATACTTACTTGGAAAACCAAGAAAATATACCATTCAAGACCATCCCAAAAAGTCTAAGGGCCCGTTAGTCCATGTACCTATAGTTTTTACTTTTTTTCTGGATGAAAAATTGTTTGAACATAAAATTATTATAATTTTTTAAAAATATTTTTTACTCTAAATCACTCACAAAATTTCAAAAGCAATCTTCATTAGTATCCATATCCAACCACAATTTCAATTTCTGATTATCATTTTCAACTTGAAAATAACGATTATTTTTACTTGTTCAATATTGATTTAACGCATACCTTAAAGAGCAATAGATATGACAATAATTTACTATATAATTATTTGAATATAATAAATTCAATGTTTTGCAACAATAATTAATAATACGGATAAATTAACATTTATTTTTAATATAGTGAATGATGAAAGTACTACTTTTACCTTTTCACGTGTTATTTACTTATTAGTTGAAATAAAATAATACATAATATTGTTATTATTATATCAATTTATTATTTATTAGCTGGATTTGGTGCATGAATCGAATTCCAATTATAAGCTTTTTTCCCGTCAAAGTACGTAAAAATGCAATGAAACGAGGCTAAAACAGCGGAGCAAATATGCAATCAAACACATATGTAGCATGGAAATTAAACCCTAAACAAAGGAATAAGTCAAATTTGGAGAAACAAATAAAGCTTTTGACTAGACTCTTTAGGGGTATACAAATTAGTTACCAGAAAATTTATATATTATTTTATATAAGAATTAGTTATACAATGTTTAGTTATTCATGTATTAGTTATTCATGTACTTATCTGTTTCATTTAATTGCTAGAATAAGTTTTTCACACTAGTTAAGAAAAAGTTAATAGGGAGGATAGTAATTTGATTAATATAACCCTATTAATTTTTTGAAAACACATCATAATAATTCTTTTCACATTTAGAATGACTTTAGTAATAAGGATAAAATTGAAAAAAAAACTTAATGATCAATTTATAAGATTTTGAAGCAGTTATTTTTAGTATACAGCGATTAAAATGAAAGGAGGAAGTATAACTTATTCCACCTTTTTATCTTACATGAGATAAAGCACAGGACTCCCTCATAACTTATATATGTATTTAGATTGTGGGTTTAAATGCTGGTAAAACACCGTTAATTTTATATATAAATAACTTACTTTTTAAACTTACATAACGTGATATTAACATGCGAATTTAATCACTCATCTTCGCGCCCAAGCCGTTGTCCACTACCAAACGACCCCTTACATAGTAACATAAAATACAAGGTTATTATTGTGAGTATTTAATTATATGTTTAATTAATTTAGAAATTCGTCATCTGCAGGAGCAGATTTAGAGGTTGTGAGGTGTTCATTTGACTTTCAAAAAAATTGCCTAGTACATATAAATATGTAGTTTCAAGGAAAGTTTTACAAATAGCACTATTTTTGTCTCAAATAACAAATTATGGCGATATTATTAACTAGCAGCGTATACATACAGTCACACACAATATACATACATACTTATTCTAGCCGACATACATACATTGACCGTCATATATACACACATATATAAACTAGTCATCACACATACATACATCGACTTATATACATATCGTAAATTTTATAAAATAAAAATCTAACTATATTTTATAATAATTCAAAGTATTGATAAAATGGATAGTTGATGGATTTAAATCGATATATCACGTAATTTTCTCTAACCGGACCCAAATTGCATGGCCCAACAGTTTTATTATGGGCCTCTCTTTGATTGATTGGTAATCCAATCTGCAATTTCACAAAATACTTCTGCTAGTTGTTCGTCTCTGCGGTGGAAATAATTCTTTGGGCCTTTTAGGTGGTAACACAATGGGCTGCATTTATTTTAGTAATATAAAGTTACTGATTGCAAGCAATTAACATTTATAAATATTTAGTGTATATATGAACAAAAGCTACTTGATTCCGCGTGAATCCGTAATTAAATTTTTTAGATTCGGCCCTGTTGGCAAGAGACTTTCGATCAAATCGTAATATGATAAAGTCCGCTCCTTGTGGTCTCAAATATAGACATTTTTAATATTGATGGCATTCGATTTGTTTGGATGTATTTTGACTATTTAATTGGATATCTAAAGATGGGTACAAATTTGAAGATCGAAGGAGCATCATTATTTGCTGCTTAAATGCTAATGAAACTCTCCTAGATTACATGTGGGTCAGCCCATGGATATTACGTATATTACTTTTCTATTTTAATTTATTTGTCGATTTTGAGCTTGTGTGAGAGGTTAAGAAAGTAAATAAGATTTTTAAATTTTGGTGTTAAACTAAAGATATGTGAAATGTACCAAATGTCTTTTAATCTTCACGGTAAATTAAAATTTAACACATCCCCAAGAAAGAAAAAAGACATTCTTTTTAAAACGAAGTAATAAAAAGTTTTAAAATTGAAACAAAGAAAGTACTAATTATTTCTGACTCACAAGTATGGAATAATTGTCCATTACAAATTTAGGTGAGAATGAAAAACGGCCTCTTAATTTATTTTATCTCCGCCCAAATTTAAATTCAAAATTTCATGATCCGCTCTTATTTTATTGACCATTTGGCCAAGCTATTATCAAATTGGAGGAAGCAAAGTCATGTCACGTGACTCATGTGAGGCTACATGAAGATGATATTTAATTCTTTATCTAAGCGGCGATCTCAAAAGTGTCGCAGAAATTAATACTATTAGTTGATAGTTTGGCTCGAGATATATAAAATTATTTTGAAAATATAATTTTTAAATTAAATTTTATATTTATTAAAAATTGATAGTTATTTAATTTTTAAAGATCAAATTTAAAATATAAATCTATTTTGATACTAATTAAATTATTTTATTAAATAAAATATAAATTTAATATTAAGATATCACACTTTTATCACATGGAGCCAAACGACCCCCTTAGCTCGTTAGTTGAAGTCGGTAGGACTAGTTCAGGAATACGATCACAGTAGCATTATTTTAAAAACCAGTAGATTTGTTCCTGTAAATGACATGCTTTTATTTATATTTATTATATTAAAACTAGATATTTAATTTTTATTTATCTAAATATAGAAAATTAAAACTTACATATTTAATGTAGTCTAAGTAAAATAAAATTTATGAAGGGTAAAGTGTACGCAAAAATTCTTAGCCATCTCCAATAGTAAAGTATTTTAGATAAGTCTTATTTCCTTATTTGAAAAACTCAAGATATATATTATAAATACTATTTGTTTTCCACCATTTAGATGATTATAATAATTAAGATTATACGGTATCGTCTATGTTTAATTTTCTGCTGCTTAACAAATACGTTAAATCGGATATAAATAAGTAAATATGAATAGAAAAAGCATTGTATTTATCATATTAATACTAATTAGAAAAATATACTATATTTTGCCTTAATTAACTTGCATATTAATCAATTTAATTTTATTTCATAATACATGTATTATAGAATTTTCGTAGTATGATTATCATAGTGATTATTTCATGAAACATGCATGTATTCTTTCTCATTCAAACCTTCATAGGTGTATTTTTATTATTATTTTTCTTTCTTTTGTGTGTGTGGAGCCTCCTTGCTTTTTTCAATTTATTAGGCAATCCAAACTTGAATATCTAGGACGTCTAATTCCACTTCTAGAATATTAATTGTTTTTCCTTTTTTGATCAGAATAGGTATAAATATACTTCTAGAAGCATTGAAGAATGATGATCACCACTCTTTTTTCTTCTTGAGTTTCTTATTTGGTGTTCTGTATCCTTTGGTATCTTATTAATTTAATTTTTTATTTTAAAAATTAATGTACGAAAGATAATTTCAAAGTATAAATTTGAATTTGAATTCCAAGTATCTAAAAAGCAGTTACTATTCTTCTATGTTTTCCTTTTTATATATGTCCTCTCTGTTATGTTAATCATGATCAATGCTATTCTCTAGTGACATGTGTCTTAAGAAATAATAAAATAGAATAATAATGGTTATTATATTAGCATTTGAATTAGATAATTTTAATATTATAAAAAACTATTATAATTAATAATAAAATTAAAATTAATAAATAAAAATATTTTTAATTTTTTTAATTTTTTTATTTTTTCATATTTAAAATGTATTAATTACAAATTTAAATATTATTGAGTGAAATTATTTTTATATGCTGTAAAGCAGCAGTAAATCTTATCCAAGAAACTGGAATGTGCCATAGGGACAAAGAACTAGTCAAGGAGTGAAAATTATTTTCCCAAAAAAAAAAAAACTGGCAGATTCAAAATTTTGTTCAAAGGTTGAATTTTTATTTTTTTCTTAAAGTTGAAAAAGTGTTGGCTTCTTGTCACGCAGAAAGTCTTTGTGCTGACCTGAGCGTGTATATATATAAGATAATATTTTTTATGTATATATATAAAAAAAAAAAGATATTAAATTTCTTAAACATAAATCTAGAGGTTTGCTCGGCTTAGGTTAAACTTATTCCAATTAAAATATTCAAAATTGACTTGGGTCAGAAGTATCTTTGACCAAACCAACAATTTAATAAAGCAGTGTAGTCCAAATGTGACAAGGAAGAAAATTGGCCGAATGGGCAGGTGCCAGTGTGCCACTGCGCCATCCACAATGCTTTGACATTTTCTCTATTTCATTTTTTAAATTAATGGTGTATTTTCTGATGCAAAATTGAATTAGTCGAGCTAAAGTAAATTTCAAATTTCTAAAGGATTCTGAGTTTTAAGTTATTGGTTCTAAATTCAATGACAAAGATTATCTATTCAATTTGAGATAAAGTATTTGTACGTATTAAGTAAAACTTTGACGCAAATACCAAAGAATGAGTTAAAATTATTGAATTTTCTAATTTTTTTCCTATAGCTGTAAGCAGATAGAATAGAGAGAACGCCAACCAGTCTCGAATGAATAAACTCGTAACAAATACCAAAAATGACTTGTCATATGGTAAAACTTGGGTGGGGAACCAACCAACAAAGAGATGGAAAATGGCCAATGGTTGGAGATGGACCACCACATTTACTTGGAACGTCGATAAGAGTGACAAAATTGACATAAATACAAGAGTATTAAAGTTGATACACGGGTATTTGGACGTGACGATTTGTTTGTATATTATTATGGATGTTATGACTTACAATGCTGGGAGGCCACATTATTGATATAAATGTAAAACGAAAAATTCAGGCTCAACTTCTCCAATGGGACAATAATATTTTTCCACGTTAAAAATTAGTGTTTTAATTTTTTAAATATTTTTTATTTTATAATTTAACAAATAATTAATCTCAACTTAATTGAAATTAAGAAGTTATTAAATTAAAATATTTTAATTTAAATTATAAAAAAATAAAAAATCTCGTTTTCTTCCTTTTTTTTACGGGTTTCATCCAAATAAATATCTGAAAAATTGTACGGCTTTTACTTTTATTTATTTTTATTGATCAAGTAATCAACTACAGTATACACGTTCAAAAATGACCCACTCGCCCTTAGGTCAAATCCTAAATTTTTCTTTGCGTTTTAGTAAGACGTTGGGACTACGTAACTATAAATATTTATTTATTTAAAAAAAATGAAAATATATAATTTATTAATTTAATATTTAGAATATTTCAGTATCTTATTAATAAATTATGATTTGTTCATTAAAAAAATTATATAAAAATTAAAGAAATTGTGAGATTTTTCAATTTCTGTGATAAAGTATAACTTTTAAGATCTGAATTATGTGTTTATTTTTGTATTTTAATTAAATTACATGTTTTTTTTGTTTTTTTAATTTTAAATTGACAAAAGCTTTAATGAAGTGAGAAGACTTTTGAATCTTGTAATATTAAATCTAAAAGATATATAAAGTGTATTAATTTTTCCTTTTAATTTTGTAAATTATAAATATGTCATGTGAAAAGTTAAAATTTTAAAAATTTTTAATTTTAATTAAATTACATGTTTTTTTTGTTTTTTTAATTAATTAATTATTAATAAATAAAAAAACAAAACAACTTTACTTATAAATGTTAAAATTCAGCTTTGAGTCAATTAATTCAATTATAAATTACAAAAACACCAATTTCATATAAATTTTACATTATAATTTTGAAATTAATTTTTAATTTTAATTAAATTACATGTTTTTTTTGTTTTTTTAATATTTTAATTTAATATTAAATTTTTTATTTTTTTTATTTTTTTTATTTTTTTTATTTTTTTTATTTTTTTTACTAAATATTTAAAATAAATCTCGTGATTAAAAATGACACTGAGGGAGTATATGATTATATTAGTCGCAAATTTTAGATCTTGAAAGTGCTTTTATTGGAAAACACAAAAGTGTCAAGATTAGGTCGGTGTTGACATTGTCAATTTAGAAATGTAATTACGTAACTGTCCCTCTAACACAGTTTTCTCTTTTATTGTTTCTAAAAGATATTCTTTTAAATAAAAATAATTTATATTACAATAATTCATTTCATAACTCACACCTTTTTATTTTCATAACTTATATCACTTTAATATCAATAACTTACAATCTATAAATAACAATATATCATCTATGGAGCGTTTCATGTTCATTTCGTTTTCTCCTTCCTTCTTTTTTTATTAGTAATTTTTTTTTCTCTTTTAAATTTTATTTCTTTATTTTCTTAATTATTGTGTCATAGCCTGGAATGAAACCTGAAGTTAAATCAAAATGAAGAAGGAAGTTTGATAGCGGTGTAAGATTTATCAAAGAGAAATGACCGGGTAGTTCGGTACAAGTTTATCAAGAATAAAGTTTAATGACGGTGCAAGATTAAATCGAAGGATGATTAGGTTAGTTTGAAAAACAAAAGTTTGAGTGCTTTATATATATACGGTGCAAGATTCATCAAGAAGATGGTTGAATTAGTTTTGAAAAAAAATAAAGTTTGAGTGATTTTTATATGTGTGTGCACGCACCTATTGTTAACTTATTTTATTGTTTTCAATTAATTATTTCTTCAAATTCAATATGTACCCTACAACAACAAGACTCTGTTATTACATTTTGTATATCAAGGACACGAGATCTTCAACTAATTATTTGCAAGCTGTATATTGGTAGTTCATTATATAAACTTTTACCTTTTAAATATATAAAATCAATATACTATATAATTGTGAATTATAGTATGTTGATGTAACATAGTTCTATGGGCGTAATACATCGTTTTTGACTTTTTTCTCTCTTTTTCTTCTTCTCATTCAGTCCAATCTTTTCTTCTTAATGTTTTGTACAGATTTTTTTTTATATTTTTGTATATATCATTTTAAGATGTCAATAAATATTTAAATAGTTTCACCAATTAAAGGTTAAGACATTTAAAAAATAAAAAATTAAAAACTTTAGTTTCTAGACTTTCATTTTTGTAGGACTCTTACATATTTTATTTTATTCGTTATCTTTTTTATTTTCTATTTTTAACTTTATTCAATCATATGTTTTTAAGTTAAATTAGTTGGTCTTTATTTAACTTGAATGTTTTTCTCCACCCAAATTTTTATCAAGATTTTATTTATAAGATACTAAAAAGAATCATAATTAAGAAATGATAGAATCCACTTAAAATAAATGTTTGATGTAAAATAATTTCTTCATAAACTTATAAATTAATAATCAATACATATGATTAATTTTATTTTTTAATAAATATGATCCAGCAGTCAAGTAACACTAGTTATATCACATAATTGAAGAAGAAATAGAGATTAAAAGTCGGGAAAGGTTATTAAGAAACTAAGAGTGATCCTTTTAACTACTCCTTCGATTCAATTGGCTGTCCATGAAGTTTAAAAGAAAATATATTTTTATGCAAAACTCAAAAAAAATTATATATATATATATATATAATATAGCAAAATAATTTTTGGGTATGATTTTAATATATCATATAAATATTAAGTGCAAAGGTCAGCCTAACGTGATCGATTCGGTTCGATTTTGAAAGTTATCGGTTTGAGCATAGGTTATCGGTTTGTAGATATGCTAAACCGTTAAGGAACCATTAAGATCTCAGGTTAATCGTTTTATTGATCGTTATTGGTTCGATTATCGGAGTTAAGCTGTTAAAGATCTCATGAAAATGCTCATAAGTTATAGTATGTTTAACTAGAAAAAAAGTGAGTGAAAAGAAAATATATAGAACTAGCTCAACTAAAGCGATCAATTTTTAATTTAGATTTCAAAACACCATCTCTTTCACTTTTCATCGACACACATTTCATCTTCGTTTGGATACCTTACATTGAAGGCTAAAATTATAATTTAATAAATTTTTTAATTGCTTTATTTATATTTTTAAACTTTAGAAGATTTGAAAATTTATTAATAACCCAATAATTTGGATGAGTAATTGATAATTAAACCGTTAAAACAATAACCCGAACCATTAATCAACAACTCAATTAACGGTTTGAGTTATTGGTTTAATATAATTTGCACACTACAAGAGTTATTAAATATAAGTATTGACAATTTTTTTAAAGCAAAATAATAATAATAAAGACAAATAAATCAAGCGAGGGAGTATTAAATTGAAAAGATTGTATTAGTAGGTTGAGATTTTAGCCATCTTTGTGAGGAGTTTTGGTAATGGTGAAATTAAAATTTGTTATACCCAGTAAATTCAGTACATAGGTAGCTGTTCGCGCGTTGGTTAAGAATATTTGAAAGCCATACATGCTAGAAAAGGCACAGGGAAAAAAATCGGACAAGCGCCAAGTCGGCGCGTCACAAGGTAAAATACGATTTATAGTGTCCAGAGCGCTTAGCTCGGTTTGCTTTATTGATAATTTCCTTTAATTAACCATTTCCTTTAATTAATAATTCTCTTTAATTAATAATTCCTTTAAATAATGTTAATTTCCTTTAATTATTAATCTTCCTTTAACTATGTAATTTCTTTAGTTAGTGATTGAGTTTCATTGGAAATTTCAAAATGTGAGAGAGAGGAAAACCAGAAGAGTGAAATAATCGTTCGATTCTGTTTTGCCAAACGAAGTCTAAACTCTAATTAACCTCAGGTACCGAGGTTTTAGCGGCGAGGAGCATTCCTACGGTTTTTGTTTCGCGAAATCTGGTAGATGAATCGTGTTCTGGGACCAGTAAGTAAATTTACTCCCAATTGGTGTGCATGTGCTTCTAGCTTAGTGAGTGAATACTTTTCTCCTTACGGACTCGAAAAATAGCAAGGATTTTCGACCGTCTTCCCGATAAGCTAAGTTTAGGCTATAATTATATCGAAAGTGGCGCGGAGTCGCCCGAGAATAGTGTTGTATTTAGTACTGGTGACGTGTTTATGAATGCGGTTAGGGAGATTTATTGGAATCTTGTGGGAGCCTCGTCAGAAACGATCGGATAAGTCAAGGTTAAGGTATGTGAAGTTGTTCTTCGGCAAGTTAGTAAGTTTTAGTGTTATGGATCATAGTAAACTCCGTATTTGAACTCTCGGAGTTGAATGCTGAGAATTGAGTAAGTCTAGTACATGCCCAGTTTCTCACGTTGCCGTATCGTATTTCGGTCAGAAAGATAGAAAAGCATGCGCGGGCGGTTAGCATTCAGTTGAATAGCTTATTATATGATTAGCAAGCATGATATAGAATAAAAGCAGTTTTAGAATATAAGCTAGTAAGTATTATCGGTTAGACGAATGAGATATTGGCTCTGAATTGTGCGATTAAGAAAAGATTTGAATCGGTATAGTCGATGCAAGAATCGACAGTACGAAGGAGTCGAATAAGAAATCGGTTTTCGGATAATCTTCTTCGATTATACATCTTTGCTATTTATATGGCTATTTGCTTGTTGAGACTTGTTGTGGCGTGAGGGGCCGCAGTGAGCGTCTCGCTGAGTTGGTAATCGGTGTCGCCAGCGAGCGGGTGGGTTTCAGTCGCTCCAGTGGCGTGCGGGTCCCAGAAACTTGGACGAAGATGGGATGAAGCTTTCCCCATAGCGATCGTCGCGTTACGAGGTGCGGCTCAGGTTTGGTGTACTGTTGAGTTTGTGTCCAGGGCAGACCTGTCACATTCTGTACGCGCCATTGAAGTTATTACGGGTGTAGCTCGGTTTCGAATGGCCAGATTGAGTTTGTGTCGGGGATCGGACCTGTCTGTTGCGCTGCACGAGGGTCCTCAGGACCGAGACACGATTATTATACCGGGAGGCCGAGCCGGCAAGACCCGGTAGGTAGAGGAGCTCACGAGTGAGCGGATGAGTGGAGTGACTTATTTTGGGTTTTGACCGGGTAGAGTATTTAGATTATTTTGCTTGGTGCCATCAGAAACATAGAGTTGGTATTGACTCTTGCTTTGCCATGTATCTATCTATGTGTTATATATTAGCTACTGAAGCGTAAAGTCCGCGTTTCACAGTACGCCTCGCCTTATCGATCTGAAAGCATGATCACATTTGAATTTCAGTTTATTAAGTTATCTCCGCCATACGAGACTTGCTAGTTATCTTGTCTATTCGGTTCTTTTTAGTTATGTTATTTCGGTTGCTTTGCATACTCGGTCTGCGCTGATGTGGCCTTTGTGGGTATTTGCGTGCTGCACGAATCTTTCCGTAGACGAGGAGGCGATGCCGTGATTCCGGTCGGCTATTGAGTTGTCGGCTCCTTTCATACAGGAGTACGATTTCCGAGGTGTAGCTCTTTCCTTTGTTGTACAGTATGGGTAGGCTTGGGCCCTGTCCGTCATTTGTGTACTCATGGGGCTTGCAGTTGTTTATTTTATCTCTATGGTCGATTAAAGTACGGTCGTGTGGTAGGTGCGGTTGTATAGCTATTTAGTATCTCTGTTTTTATGATTGGTCGTGGGGCCATGGTTTGACAACCAGTGGTGATATGCCCAGGTCACGTAGCTTTTAGGTTGTTTACATTAAGTTTTAGATGTTCTGAGTCAGTGTTATTCGGAGTGCTGGAGGCTATAGGCCCAGATGGGCGGAGAGGCCCAATGCATTCGGCGTTATATATCCACCACCCATTTCGAGAAATCGAAATAGAGCTAATAAAGGCGCCAGGAATCTTGGCTCATTCATGGGTTATGATCCAAGATCTCTTGAGGCTATGAGGTCTGCGTCGTATCCCCAAGGCGGGGCGTGACATAAGCATATATTAGTAGTATAAAGATTAGTTATGAAAGAATTTATGTAATGTTTTATTTTTGGAGAATTATGTTTAGAGTATAGTTATTTACATATGATAATTATTACACCTTTTTATCTTGCATAAAATAATATATATATTTTCTCTTAATTTTAAATTATATTAGTTATGAGATTTTTAAAATTTCAAATTAAACACTATATTAATTTTATATATATGCTTCACGCGATAGCCATTGCTCAAGCATAGTATTACTTATAGAATATAGATGATTTAATATCTACCATAATTTATCTCCAAGCGGAAATACGTCAAATTGTTTAGTAGGAAGTATAAGAAAATATGCGATCCTCCGTTTGATTATTTGCCTTAGTTATTATTAAGATGGTCAATATATTTCTTTGACCATAATTTTTTAAAATACTTTCTAAATATTTTACATTATTAATTATTGTGATTTATAATGTTTTTATATATTTTCAAAAAGTAAATATATTTCAAAAAACTGAATTCTATGACCGCTTTGTTCCACGTAGTAAATATTATTTCCAAAAAACTAAAGATTCTATGACCGCTTTGTTCCACGTTGTGATGTCCGTGACATTAAGACCCCCACCTATCTTAGGCCTACAAAGGATATCCCATGCCAAGAAGGCTCTACTATTCACTGTGTCCTTACCGGTCCATAGAGAACTTCTGTATTTTAATACTATTATTATTATGAACCCAATCAAATGACCCCTAAATCCATTTCTAGCCTTGACTTTCCACAGTTCCAATTTCGATCTTTCGGGCAAAGATTTACGGGGATATAAATGGAAATTTACTTTAATATACGCTGCTGCATCCACGTTCAGAAAAATGGACCCCACTCTCCTTAATATAGGCTGCTGCATCCACGTTCAGAAAAGTGGACCCCACTCTCCTTAAATCAGACTGAAAAGTCCATACGCGTCAGTAACACGTATACTTATTGAAGATTAATGAATCAGTGATGGGATACACCATAACAGATCTCTCCCTCTATAGTCTATATATTCATATCCAAAAATGTTCTCTCACCTGCACACACTATTATTTCTAATCTGCAAATATGTCCCGGAAATCTCTTCTCCCTCTCCTGATTCTCCTCATTTTTTGTGCCGCCGCGTACGGCGGCCGCGTTATCGTCGACCAGTCATCGTCCGATCTCTTCTCCGATGGAGTTCACGGCGGCAGTAGTACAGGCCGGGAAGGAGGTGTTATCTCGCTTTTTGCGGCAACAGAGGAGGCGTGTGAACAGAGCTATGGTTTTTTGCCTTGTACGAAAACTGCTCTAGGAAATGTTTTCCTCATTATTGTCTATGGTTATCTCATGTTTTTGGCTGCTACTTATCTCTCCTCCGGTAGTGAGCTGTTGCTTGAGATTTTGGGCCCTGGTCTCATTGGTGGACTTTTCCTTCCTATACTTGGTGCTCTTCCTGATGCTATGCTCATTCTCGGTACGCTTCGTTCACTCTGTTTAGAATTCAGACCTCATTCATATTGTTTTGAAATTAGACTTGCATATCTGAGAACTGGAAGAAATATTGGAAAATCATATTGGAGAGATATTGCATTAGAAGGAACATAGATCCAAAAATTTCGTTTGACTTGTTTTATTTGATTTATCTTGTTTAGATTCCATTGACTATTCCTAGATACTGACTTGTAATTTACTTTAGTTGACTTAATCCGTCATGCTTTGGACATCTCACTATGATTTCAAAGACCCCGGAACTTAACAAGCTATTAGGACATCCGAATTCATCTCGTAATTTAAAATTATGAGATTGAAATCAGAGATTAGACAAATTATTTCATTTCATGATTCCCAATTTTTTTTTAAAATTGATTTGAGATTTTAAATCATTAGATGGACTTTTTCAAATATAAAATTTAACCCACAATTTTATATTTACAAACTATTTATTTTAGATGTAAATAAAATTTATTGTTCATATTATTATTCTTACCAATCTTTGCTAATAATTTATATCGGATATAAGTTTGCCAACTAAAATTTAAAAATAAATATTGTATTTTATTTTAGAATGACTTTCTTACACACTGTATTATAACTTTTACTTATTTGGTGAGATTATGTAAGAATTGAGGAAATTTTGTATTATACTTTGTTATGAATAAGATTATGTAAAATTTGGGGAAATTTTGATAGGTTTCACAATTTATGAGTGTTGTATGTTCATGAAAAAAAAATACAACTTAAAAATTTCAAATTGTATATTCAAACAAAACTTAAATTTTCTCATATGATTTCATATCATGATTTCAAATAACGATTTCATCTCACATGGCCAAACAAACCCTCGGTGTCTAAATGTATTTTTCAAAGAGTGAAATCCACCTTCTTTTTTTATTTTAAATTATAGATTTTAAATTTAACCCCTTTTTATGGTTGGATGTCAAATTCATTTGAAAGACAAAATTGCCATTCTATAACGAATCATTTCTCCTGAAATAATCATAATATAAGCATGTTACTGATTGTTTATCTGCGATCTTCAGTATGACACACCACGACTTGTTTTTGCCTTGGGTAAAATGAGTATAATTTTCAAAGAGAAACAGTTGGGGGATGAATTCAAACTCCCCTCATTTGAAGATACAATTCATTGTTACCATTTTCAAAAAAAAATAAAATAAAAAGGAAAGAAAAGAGAGCCTGAAGATACAATTGATCTCGGCACCTCCCCTTCATGGTATCATCCATAAATGAAAGCGCCCTTTAGAGTTAAGAAATGATGGTTAAGAGTTTCTTGCTAAGAGTTCCCACTCTGACCTACACCCGTGCCCTAGTAATCAATGAAGGGGGTGAGAATCATGAGATTTCAGGTTCAAATCTCAGTCGAGATAAAAAACACTAGGGGATAGCCACCCTTTATGAAGAAGGAATTGACGACGCATAAAGTTGCAAATAAAAAATTAATCTACTTTTTAACTAGCATTTGCTGCAACAGGTCGTGTAAATCAAAATTCTATTATTGGTTTGAATGTAAACCAAAATAGGCGGCCTTTATTCAAACAAATGGAACTAAGGTTTCCTTAGATTAGTAGTACGAAAGTAGTTCTACTATTAAGATGTTTGATATTAAGAAAAAATATTAGCTTAGAGTCGGTCCCTTTCCTCGGAGAAAAATTCCGAGCCGGTAAGCAAGACAAAACAAGTCAACATGGGAAAAAGCTCTCCATAGCCATAGACCTGAATGGTTGGAGTGTGCAGGATCACTCTGAAACTTTCTTCTTTCTCGACACTTTATGTTTAAATGGTTTTGTTACCTGCATAAACCCTTTTTAGAAGCTAACCCAAAGGGTGAATCTCCTCTCAATTCCCTTTTTGTTTATACCGGTTATGGTTAAGCTTTAATTTCTTGGCTTGAATTGGTGAACCTTTAGCAACGTTGATGCCTTGGAACACTCTCTACGACTTATTCGTTTTTATAACTTGCGTTGTATTTAATCAATCTAATTCATGTCAAAGTCAATCTCAATTTAGTTATGATCTCCTATATGAATCCTCAATGTTAATTCACTTTGTTTGGGCTAATGAATGATTTGTACAGACGAATAAGGATAGCTATATAAATCTTTTATATTGATTCACTCTATTCTAGACTTTTCATCACGTCTCTTGTAAGGCAAATTAGGAGATTTTGAAACTATAGATTCTTCATAATGTGTTGTGAAGCTAACATAAATTTGTAATTAGACATGGCAAACGCAGGACCTATTATAAATGTAATAACAACTAAGTTTAAGTTGAACTAGTTGGTATGCTTATATAGATCTGTTGCTTCCATTGTGTCATGTTCTTACGTAAGTTCTCCTTTTCATAATAAACCTTGTTTTGATTTTATATCATTAAAATTGTTTGTTACAAGCCATATTAAGTTCACAAGTTTCTTCTTTTCATCAGTATCGGGGATAACTGGAAGTGCCGCAGCTGCTCAGAGCCAGGTTTCTGTAGGAATAGGCTTGCTAGCTGGGTCGACAGTGATGCTTCTTACTGCAATATGGGGAACCTGTTGCATTGTTGGCAAGTGCGATATAGAAAATTCTGCTGCTGTGGACTTGAAAGACACTAAAGGGCTCAGTTTGACTGGTTTGTCTCTTTACTTTAGAGTATCTGCGCATGAACTTGCTTTGCTCTCACCCCCTTTATCAAGTTTTTAAGAATGATATTTGATGTGTCGCATCCAGTGGATGCATTATATTACAAAAGAGGTTGGCTACCACAGAGTGAAAGAGATAGAAAAGTAAAAATTTTTTGTACAACAGTTACAGCTTTGGTAATTAGTATACCAAAATAAATTCACTCGACATCTAGCTTTTATAAAAGATATGACTGATGAGAAACCCCTCAAAGTTTTGGTTCGTTTCCCTCCATATAGTCCAAAATAGCAGCTGGGAATAGATTGCGTAGCTTCCTCCGGATTTTCTAAGCTTCCAAGTGGAACCAATGAAAAGCATTCTTCAAATTGTGCTGCATCACATATCAAAAGGAGCAAGTAACATACTTGAGATATCTCTAGTAGCTGAATAATGAAGAAATAAGTGTTTGGCATCCTCCATGTCTGAACTGCAAAAGTAATACCTGAAGCAATGGTTGAATACCCTCATCATATTGTTTAGGTGACGCAATCCTCATACATATTTGAGATATCTCTAGCAGCTGAACAATGAAGGAACAAGTGTTTGGCATCCTCCATGTCTGAACTGCGAAAGTAATACCTGAAGCAAGGGTTGAATACCCTCATCATATTGTTTTAAACGAGGCAAGCCTCATACATCAGTAGCCTTCTGAAGCAGGGAGTTTTGTTGGGATCTGCGTTCTCCTTGTCAATTTCCATGTCCATTTTTTGATCTATAACCTTCTCACTGACAAACCATACCCTTACTTGACCGACGCTGGTTTTCTACTGTCACTTGCCATCTTATCTGTCCTCCTTTTTGGGGATTGATATTACATTGCTCCAGCTTGTTCTTCAACACCTGTAGGGTTTACAGTTTCCCTGTACCTTTCATCATTAGTAAGTAATTTGCTGTAAGACAGCAATTTACCCTGCTGTCTTTAATTTAAAAATAAAATAGAAAACCTGCTGTTCTTTCAGTTCTTCCTTTTGAGCAGATATCTTTTACCTTTTCATAGGAGGATGGGAGCAATTCCATGATGCATATCTATACTATTCTTGACTGAAATTTTTTAGGAGGAATTACAGTACAAGTAGTTACTGGCTGTTATTGACTCTTGAGTTTTGAATTATCCTTGTGAAAAATAACAGTGTAGGGAAAAGAAATCCTTGTAAAAGGAGTTGACTTTCTTGTAGTTAAGTATGAATTGAGATTTCAAATGTAACTATGCTAGTTAACATAGAGGAACTTTCATGTAACACCCTTGTACCAAACTGCAGGAACAAATTCTGTATATTTTGCTCATATACCATATGATATATAAAGGATTAAGATGTCATAAACTTAAAGCCTCGGACATTTCTATGGTGATAAACACGTTCCTAGTAATTCTCTTTACAATCTCTAAGCCTTTTGATTAATGCATGTCATATTTCATGCTATTAGAAGGCAGGTTTTATCTATCGAAGTATTTCTGCTCAAAGAATAGGTCTATCTGTCTATAGGTTCCGGTGTTTCTACTGATATCTGGACAAGCTATGCTGCAATGATCATGGCCGTATCTGTTCTTCCATTTATTGTTGTGCAGTTACCACAGCTCTTCCATTCAACTTCAGGAAGACATTTAGCTGTCTTGATAGCTCTTATCATATCATTGTCACTGCTCATCTCTTATTGTCTTTATCAGGTAATTGTCAGGTTTTCATCTTTTCTCTCATCCAACTTGATGAGTTTTTCTTTCTTGCATACTGCTGACATTAATTGCAGAGAACATGCTCAAGATTGAGCACATTTTGCAAGATTGGATCAAATTTCACAGTGTTTAAAGTAGTTCTCATCCAACCAGAGTTGGATAAATGACTTTCCTGTGTAACCTCTATAGTTCAAGTTGCACTGGGATCAGAGAACAAAATGATTTCCTCTCATCCTTTTCTCTTAAACTAAAGGACGAAGTAAAGGGGAAAAAATCCTAATCATCCTATGTGCCTGGTTGGTAAATAGATAAATTCTGCTGAACTTTCTTTAACTTTTAATGCAGGTCTTTCAGCCTTGGATACAAACACGACGACTTGATTATATAAAACATAAGCATGTCATATCAGGAATTTTGAAACATTTAAAAAAACACGCATTGGGGAGACTTTTCACAGATCATGGAACACCAAATAGAGAAGTTTTAGAAAAGTGAGCTTGAAATTCTCTCTGCCCTGTTTATATCACCATAGAATTATGGCTGATGTGATGAAGGATTGTGTGACAGGCTGTTCCATGCAATTGATGAAAATGGTGATGAACGTCTTTCCCATGCCGAATTAAGAGCTCTGGTTGTAGGAATCCGTCTTGAGGAGATAAACTTAGAGGAAAATGACGCGATAGCAAAGGTACTGAAGGACTTTGATACGTCTTGTGATGATCAAGTTGATCTGACAGAATTCATTGCTGGAGTTGAAAAATGGCTTTATGAAGTCAGGAGTTCTAATGGTTCTTCTAATGTGGCTGGTCCTAATACAATCAAATACCTTGATGATTTTCATGAGGTATGCTGTGAGCTGATGACATTGTTTAGATAGTTATAGCTAGGATGATCATGATATAATGTAGATGCATGTTGCAGGAAACAAGGAGGGAGCACAGTCTCTTGGGGGAGGATCAAAGTGATGAAATCGTTGAGGGTGTCGAGAATCCTCGAAAAACTGCTATAAAGGCTGCGCTACTGTTGTTGCTGGGTACTGTTATTGCTGCTGTTTTTGCTGATCCTTTGGTGGATGCTGTTAATAATTTCTCCAGTGCCACGAATATTCCATCTTTCTTCATCTCATTCATTGTGCTGCCTCTGGCAACAAATTCCAGTGAGGCAGTGTCGGCTATAATTTTTGCTACCCGGAAAAAGAAGAGATCTGCGTCATTAACATTTTCTGAGGTCTGTTTTTCTGACTTGACTTCCTTCCCTTTAGTATGAGAATTGAATGGATTTGCTCTCCGATACTTGCATTAGTTAATATACATGATCAATTTCTTAATAATCACCGATGATTTAGACTTGTCGTTCACAACTTTAACTGTACCAGCACTTCACTAGATTTTGCTAACTGATTATAGTAAAATGAAAAGACAAGAAGCTCAACTATATATTCTAAAGCTTTCAGCCATTATGGGCAAATTTCTGACAGGACTTGGTGTTACACTAGTTTTCATGTAACAATGACTCGTATTTACTTTAAACTTCACTCTTAGGGAAGCCTTGTATCTTTTACTCAGATTAATTTTTCAGTTGAACATTCCTTGCGATTTCCTGTCCTGATTCAAATGTTGCATCATGTCTTGTATGGCTGACACAATCACCCTAGGCTATTAATAATATATTTGATGCTATGTTGCAGTTATATGGAGCTGTGACTATGAATAATCTCCTTTGTCTATCGGTCTTCCTGGCTATTGTTTACGCCCGAGGATTGACATGGAACTTCTCATCTGAAGTGCTCGTCATTCTAATTGTTTGCATTGTCATGGGGGTCTTAGGGAGCATCCGCACCACCTTTCCCCTGTGGACTTGTTTGATAGCTTTTACACTTTATCCGTTCTCCCTTGTACTTGTGTATGTTCTTGACTACGTGTTTGGTTGGTCGTAGATCATTGTCCAGAAATAAAAGATTTATGTGTTTGATCTTTAGATTAGAGTTGGATGTGTATATTTTGAACACAGCAGTGCACATCTGTCGTCTTGAATGTGTCGGAACTTCTTGATTGTAAATCTCAATTGCTCTTAGCCAGAGCTGAGAAACCTTGTCTTTACGTGTAATTTGCAATTCCAAATACTATGTTTACTACGTTTTGGGTTTTCAGTTTTCCAGAGTTTTCAGTTTACATGCCATTGATGTTAAGCCAATTGCTGTCGCATTCTTGGTCTCTCTCTCACACACACACATTTATCAAACACTGGTTTTCTTGGCATAGTAAAGCAACTAAGACGAACCTTGGAAGCCTGTTATTCTTCTGATGCTTTCAATTTTTACAAGCAAAGAACTCTCGTTACACTCTTTACTCCAAGAGACACCATAAACTACCCGAAAGACATGAAATGAAGTGCTTTGGTTTACCATCATTTTGTAATAAAACTATTGTCAAGCAACTATATATATTTTTTCCTTGGGGAACATCAAGTTCAAGGTACCTTTTTCATTTTTCAATTATCTAATAATGCAGTTTCCTGTAAACTATCCCCATAAATGTTAAGACATTCATTAGAAGGAATGTTTTGTAATACCCATGGAAAAATTACAAAACCCTGCAGGAATACCTCTATACTTAACAAGCCACCTCTCCAAGTTCTCCTGGCAAAAGCACCACCATATGGCATGGACTAATCTTCTATAGCTTCAAACTGAGGTCAACTTTTCCTCCTACTTCACTGTGACAATTACTCTTGTTGTTTCCTGCTTGGCCAATCTGCACGTTCGCAGATGGGAAGAATCTGAAGACGGGTTGTGGAACTGAACTGTTTAGACCTGACCTAGTACTAGGCGGCTCTTCAGCAACTTCCTGTGGAGTTAAACAAAAACTATATAAGGTTCATGGATCATAATATAAGATGCTGAAGTACTTTTGTCGCTTACTTGAAAGGGTACTGTGTCAAATTTAAAAAGCTCGATGTTTGGAGGGGCTGAATTAGAAAAAGCCTGCTGATTTCCTGCACCAACTGCTGTAGGAGGAGCTAATGTGAGAAAATCTCCATTGAGAGCTCTATTTTCTCTGATGACATTGCTTGTTTTTGCGTCGGACAGAGTTCTTGATTTTAAAGCAACTTGTCTGGAAAATTTATCAAAGAGGACTCTTTAAGAGGGTACTCAAAATCAAAAACTAAAACAATGGCATCTTCTGGGGAGATATCAAACCTTTTATAAAAAGTTCTCGAGTCTGAATTTGCTGTGCACACGGGGGCATCATAGCGCGGAGGAAATTTGCAGTGAAATGCAGGGATACGTGGGTACTCTGGAGGGAATGGATATGGTCTTTTTATGCCAACCCTCTACACTTGAGAAACAAAATACAGTAGCTATTAACCAAAAACTACAAATCATATCTCTTCTACAAGAGATTAGAAGATAGAAATATCAAGAATAAACAATGAAAAAATCCTGGCAACCTTCATCTTAAGTCGAGAATCACATGGCATTTCTATCATGCAGGTGAAACAGAAATTTACCTTCACTTCTTCTGGCCATAGAGGTAAATAATTATAGCTATGGTAACTTTGGTTTGAAGGGGGCTCCATTGGATAATTTGTTATAGGTGATGATGAAATTCCTGATGAGATATTCACCTGCAACATCCCCGATACTAATTTGGTTCAGTAACTAAATTCAACCGAAGACTCAGTATTGCAAAGCGATAAGTAAGCTACCCCCAGGGGGCGTGATGGAATGGTAAGGGTTTCTCTACCCTTAATTAGGGGTCTCACATTCAAGCCCCGGGAATGGATCCCTCCTTGATAGGGAGGCAAAAACTCCCTGTAGTGAGCTTTTACAACGCTACTCTAGATTAGTCAGGCTAGTGGATTACGGAAACTAAATGGTTAAACCAGAAAAGATCAAAGGTGATAACTAAGCTATACCATCAACGACTGTGATGGAATGTTTTAAAGATTTCTCTACCCTTAACTAGGGGTCTCAGGGGTCTCATGTTCGAGCCCTGAGTAAAAGAGTTCTCTTTAATAGGAAGACCAAAGCTTCTCGTAGAGGGCTTTCTACAAAGCTAATCATGATTAGTCGGGCTAGTAAATTTCAGTCACCAGATGGTTAAACCAAGAAAACAAAAAACAAGATGATAAGTAAAGCTACCACCAATGATTGTAATGGAATGATAAAGATTCCTCTACCCTTAATTATAGGTTTCTGGTACGAGCTCTGAGAACAATATCCTCTTTGATAGGGAGCGTAAAACTCTCCAATAGTGCGTTTGCTCAAAAGCTAATCCGAATTAGTCGAGCTAGTGAATTCAGGACACCAGATTGTTAAACCAGAAGAAAAAAAAAGTGATAAGTAAGCTACCACCGAGGGGCATGATGGAAAAAGGTTCCTCTATCCTTAATCTAAGGTCTCACGTTCGTGCCCTGAGAAGTGAGAACAATGTCCTCTTTGATAGAGAGCCTAAAACTCTCCATACTGTGCTTTCTAAGAAGCTAAAATGCAAATTAGTCGAGCTAGTAAATTCCAGACACCAGATTGTTAAACCAGCAAAAAAACAAAAAAGTGACAAGTAAGCTGGCTTACCATTGATGAAGAACAAGCAGGTTGCTGATATTGTGGTAAAGAGAAAATTGGGGGCTGAATAACAACACAATTTAGATCTTCCTCAGAAGTGTATTTTCCACTATACAATTTAGAGCAATCATCATCATCACCATACCCTTTACCCAGAATTGCTGACAAATCCATTTCACCTTCACTAACATTCACTTGTTTTGGAGATTGCAAAGCCATTGGACTCAAGATATCAAGAAATGGGGTTGATGAATTTAGTCTAAATTCACAATTCTTGATCAAAGCTGATGGTGGTTTTAAAGCCCTAAAAGAGGAATCTTGTGATGAGACAGTTGAATTTGGTGGCAAAATCTCATCTTTTATTTGCTGTTCCTCTAATCTAATCCTCTCAAGTTGAGCAACACCTAGTCCCCTTTGTGGTACTTTTTTCTGCTTCAACTTTTTAGTGGCACTGGCACTATTGGTATGTTCTTCTATTGTCATTATTGCCTCAGCCATTTAAAGTCAAGAAAAATTGTGTCTTTATGAAAGTGAATACAGAAAGAAAAACTATATATTATACAAACACAGAATCCATCAAGAACAGAAACAAGATTCTCCTTAAATACAAAGGGATCTAAGGGAAATTAAGAAGCCCAAAATGTTTTAAAAAAAAATTAGAGTAATGGGAAGAAAACCCAATTCACCATCTGTAGATTACAGAAACTATAAAGAAAAGAATACTCAAATAGTTCAACAAGATTGTAACTTTGATATGGAAATAGTTCCAAAAAAAAAAAAAAAAAAAAGAGAATGGAAATACTATGGATNAAATAGTTCCAAAAAAAAAAAAAAAAAAAAAGAGAATGGAAATACTATGGATTTTGGTTAAACTATAATTGTTTGATCAGATCACTAAAATATGAAAAAAAATAAACACACACTTGAGAAGTGAGCAAGGAAAAAAAAAGAAAAAAAAATCTATAAATTTCAAAGTTTAAAATGCAAATCTAAAGGAAGCTAAAAAAATGGTCTCTCTCCCATTTATTTGCTAACAAATATTTCGGCTAAATTGTCGTTCTACTCCTCATTTCCTTCTCCCTAGACCGACTCTCAAGTACTCTTTTTCCTCCTTTCTTTTCTCCCTCCTGTTTTTTTTTCCGTCAAATTTAACCGACAGAGTTCCATAGTATTATTTGAGGGAGACTAGAAGTTAGCAAATCTAAAGGAAAAAAAAACTATTCTATATATATTTAAGGGATTATTTGAAACTAAAGGTCATCAACTCACTTTTCTTTTTTATTTAACGATATTCGAAATATCACGTATAGAATTCAATTTTTTTTTAATTTTTATATATTTTTTTGTAAGAGATTTTCATCATTTAACTACGATTAA
>JACEIK010000647.1:210502-220613 GCA_018107945.1 Datura stramonium
TATTTGGCCTCCTTATATCTTGTCTTCCCTGACTTACTTCCTGCCTTCTTTACTTGCCATTGATCCTTAGCACATTTCGTGCCTTCTAGACAGTAAGAGGACTGAAGCTTGAGTGGAAGTTTAGCCACCTTAAGCTGTCCCACGGCCTTGAAAACTTAAGCCCGTGACAAGTGGTATCAGAGCAACGTAATGACAAACCGCGAAGAAGAGGAAGCTACTTTCCAAGGAGACAACCAGGGGATTGAGCCCCAAAGGAAGTCCAAATCCAGCCGGAGAGACAAAAGCCGAGGCAGAGATCCCTCTGCGGCACTGGTAAGTGAAGGACTCACACAGGAGGAACCCGAAGGTTCCGGCACCGCCCAGCTGGACGAAAGAATCAGCCATGCAGAGGCTGGTATGGCGGTCTTAAACCGACGTATGGAGGTTCTTGAAAGCAACTTCTCGTCTCTTGAGACCGTAGCCCTTGAAGGGCTGGATGAAGTTAAAAACAACATCTTGGAGCAGGCAGAGGAGCACCAGGAGGGACTGACGAGCCTAGAGTAGAGGCTCATGGAGGCTTTGGCCGAGCTGCAGGGGCAAGTTGACACCCTTAGGCAGCAACTGGATACAGCCAGAGGCAACGGCGGAGGCGCCGGACCAGCNATCTCCCTGTGGTTAGTTGTGTCGGTCGTGTGGGGTCGTGCGTATGTTTAGCTGTTTAGTATTGTTGTTTATGTTGGCCGTGTGGGGCCGTATCCAGTTAGTAGTGGTGACCGTGTTAGTCACGTAGTTGTTCAACATTTGTTCTACTGATTTAAAGATAACTAGACAACATGGTGGCCTTGTCGGCCCGCATAGGGTTCCCTATATGAGTGTGATTCTGGTTAGCTGATGTTGTAGTACAGGTGGCTATAGGCCTAGTCGGTCGGAGGCTGTGTTTACAGCCATTATATAGCCCGTTGATTCCGTGAATCTGAGCTAGAGCCAACCAGACACCAGATGTGCTTAGGCTCAGTAGTCTAGCAGTTCAGGTCCTAGCAGGGCACCAGGTGCCAGTCATACCCCCCAAGGCGTGGTGTGACAGATTAGACTTAAGAATTCATAATATAGAGAGGGATTTGGAATGGGTGTGAAATGAATCACCCATTCATAACCCTACACACCTGCTGGTAGCTAATTCATACACTTCTTGGAATGCCCAATAGGAATTGAAGAGAAATTGATGAATCCTAGGATTGATCACCCTCTTAATCTTCTACCTTGCATGCACGAAGGAATAAGGACTAAAATAAACTTAACCCCTTTAAAATTCACTATTCATAACTCAAAATAACGTTGTTTAGGCCTTAGGATCTTAGGAATTATGAAATAGCCCTTACTAAATTCACAGAAAATAACTATCAGGTGGTCCCAACGAGGGACCTAATGATTCATCATCAAGGGTCACGACTCGTGGCATAGCTCGTGAAGTATACTGCTTCTCAATCTGCTGGGCTCATGACGGAAGATTTAATGACTCATGACCTGGTGACCACGACTCGTGGTCACCATCCGTGATTTACATTGCCTTGGCCTCAACAAAATTATTCCATGCTGCTCACGATCCTCCCCATGATTTATGGTGACTGACGATGACTTGTGGTGTCCTCCCGTCAAGTACACTACCCCCTTTCCTTCACTATTCTTACTCACCCACCCTACGACTGACTTAAGGAGTCGTGGGGACCAACCAGGACTTGTGGTCACATAAGTGGGATCCCATTTGTCAAATTTCAAGTTCATCACTTAGCCTCCCCACTAGTCATATCATGACTTGTGGGATTCTCTCATGAATCACCTCACGACCTGTCCTGATGTCTGGTGCCAAATTTTAACTTTTATTCGTTTCAACTCCTAGGTCTGATCTTTGGGCTTTCAGGGTATAACAGGTACGGTTTGACCCGAGGCTCCTCATGTTATACTTTTAGATTAGGCATGTACTATTCTAATTCATCTTTGTTGAAAGGAGATTGTTCAAATTCATTGAAAAAAGATGGAGAGCAGATGCATGTTTTTAGGAGTAATGTCTAGCACCTAGTAGGCTAAGGGGTTAGTTACTCCTGTGCCTCAGAACTACATGCAAACGTAGGTATGTTCAAATTCTGTGGGACCTCCCTTGTGAGATTTCCCTACCCCCGACGGGCCTTCAACTTGATATCAATATCATGATAGCACCCTTAGCCCTGACATGTCTTTAGACGCCTCTGCACACTTGAGTGTAATAGTCGGGACCATGTAAGCTCTATCATGGTAAGGTCGGTTATATGACGAGTCTCCTATTGTTCCTTATGATTTCAGTTATGCATGTTCATTAGTCATGATATAATGTTTTCAGCAGCATTGACCCAATGTTCAGTTTTACTTATGATTATCAGTTTAAGCTTTAGGTCAGTTGAAGATGTTATGATATTCAGTCATGTTTAAATCATGTTTTTAGATAATAGCATGCAAGCCTTACTCTCAGAATCTTATGATGAAATTTTTTATGATATGCATGATTTTAGTTTTTACTTACTTAGTGGTTTTACTTACCTTTAATACTCGGTACGTTCCAAGTACTGACTGAATACTCTATGCTGTATCATTTTATGATACAGGCTCAGACAAGCAGTTTCAGTTTCCCCGTTAGCCAGATCAACAAAGTTAGTATTTTCTATGCTTGTTGGTGAGTTCTCATCCTTCGAGGAACTTCTTACAAGTTTATTTTAAGTTTCTGTTTATTAGTGAGGTTGTTGGGGTCTTTTCCCATCAACTCGTCAGGTTGCAGAGGCTTATAAGACATAGTATGTATGTAGCTTCAGATTTGTGTTATATATTCCGTTGGTCAAATGTTATTAGTTATTCAGACTTTCGATATTTTAAATGTTTCTTTCCACAATTATATACGTTAAGCTTAGTCATGATCATGCCATGGGTCAACTTTGAGCCATTTATAGTTCTAGGTTCTGTGTCTAGATCCGGGCCTATGTTCGGGTTGTGAAAAACTTGGTATCAGAATATTAGGTTTGAAGTGTCCTAGGGTATTTGAAAGTCGTGTTAAGTAGAGTCTTTTTCATGGGTGTGAAACACGCCACACTTATGATGAAGAGACTACGAAATGTTTTAGAAAATTTTCCTTCTTTCATGATCTATGTCAAGTGATAAAATGTCTCTTTATCATTCTAACTCGTGCTACACGCATTTTCAGAATCATTCCTCCTCACCAAGTTAACAGAAAAAGGAATGGGAATGGAAATGGCCATGAGAATGGCAATAACGATGGGCACCAGCAGGCCCCACCAGCCCTCGAGGATCATGTGCCTGAGCTAGTTGCCCATGCTGAGTTTAGCGCAGTCATCCAGATGTTGGCACATGCATTGACCGCCCAGGTCAACCAGCAAGCGGTGGCACATGTTCCCCAAAATGGAAATGCGGCTGCGGCAAGAGTCAGGGACTTTCCCAAGATGAATCCTCTTAAGTTTCTTGGATCGAAGTGAACAAGGATCCACACGAATTTATTGATGAAATCTAGAAGATCACCTAGATTATGGGGGTGACAAGGGAGGAGTGCGCAAACGTAGCCACTTATCAGTTGAAAGGGTTGCCCATATCTGGTTCAGGCAGTGGAAGGATAGTAGAGTTTTTGGGGCAGGACACATTGGTTGGGATGAGTTTCTTCCCGTGTTCTTGGATCGGTTCTTTCCTTGAGAGATGAGGGAAATCAAGGTAGCTGAGTTTCTGAACCTGAGGCAGAACAACATGACAGTCCATGAGTATGCTTTAGAGTTCACCCGCTTGTCCAAACATGCACCAGAGATGGTGGCTGATCAGAGGGCTCGAGTGAGCAGGTTCGTACAAGGGATAACAGTCTACTTGGTCAAGGATTGCAGGACCGCTATACTTCCTCAGGATATGGACTTCACACGATTGGTCCTGTACACCCAACAGATAGAGGTGGTACAAGTGAGTGAGAGAGAGAGGGAGGCCAAGAGGGCCAGGACTGATATATTTGGGTTCTCCTAGCAGAGGCCTGGTGGTGGGCATCATCAGCAGTTCCACTGGAGATCATCAACCCAAGTGCTGTCTGTAGCGAATGTGCCATCTAGTCTAGGCGCGATCAGAGTATATTGCAATGCTTCAAGAGTTGGACTTGGTTGCGTTCTGAAGCAGCGGGGCAAGGTGATAGCCTACACGTCCAGACAGCTCAAGGTTCATGAGAAGAATTATCCAACTTATGACTTGGAGTTGGCAGCGGTAGTGTTTGTGTTGAAAATATGGAGACACTACCTTTACGGGGCTCACATTGATGTTTTCACTGATTATAAGAGCTTCAGTATGTATTCAGTCAGAAGGACTTGAATCTTTGCCAGCGAAGGTTAGAGCTCCTGAAGGATTATCACCCGAGCAAAGACAATGTGGTGGCTGATGCTCTAAGTGGAGTGTCTATGGGTAGTGTGGCTCATATTGAGGAGGGCAGAAAGGAATTGGTGAAGGATATTCACAGACTAGCTCGGTTAGGGGTGCGGTTGGTTAACTCAGCTGAGGGTGGAGTGGTGATGCAAAGCGGGTCAGATTCCTCTTTAGTTGTTAAAGTTATGTCCAAACAGGATGGATATCCCATTTTACTTAAACTCAAGGAAGCGGTTCTCAGGAAAGAGGTTGAGGCTTTCTCCAAAGGGAGAGATGGTGTGCTTCATTATCAGGGCAGATTGTGTCTACCGGATGTCGGTAAGCTAAGACAGCAGATATTGCTGAAGCACACAGCTCGAGATACTCCATCCACCCTGGTTCTACTAAAATGTACCACGATTTGCGGGATATTTACTACTAGAATGTCATGAAGAGATACATCGCTGAATTTGTAGCTAAGTCCTCGAAATGCCAGCAAGTCAAGGTTGAGCATCAAATACCTGGAGGTATGACCCAAGATATCAGTATACCCACGTGGAAGTGGGAATAGGTAAATATGGACTTTATTACGGGTCTACCTTGAACTCGTCGGCAACATGATTCCATCATTTGAGGACTATGCTAGACTTTAAATCCGGGAGTTGGTCCGACTTCATGGGGTGCCATTATCCATTATCTCTAACAGGGGCACCCAGTTCATCTCACATTTCTGAAAGTCTTTTCAGAGGGGACTTGGCACCCAGGTCAAGCTCAGCACAGCTTTTCACCCACCGACAAATGGGTAAGATGAGCGGACTATGTAGACCCTAGAATATATGTTGAGAGTGTGCGTGGTAGATTTCAAGGGCAATTGGGATGGCCACTTGCCTCTTATCTAGTTTGCGTACCATAATAGTTATCACTCCAGCATCTAGATGGCCCCATTTAAGGCATTGTATGGTAGAAGATGCAAGTCTCCTATTGGATGGTTTGAGGTTGGTGAAACTACTATAATCGGTCCAGAATCAGTTCATGAAGCTATGCAGAAGGAACAACTCATCGAAGAAAGATTGAAAACAGCTTAGAGCCATCAAACATCCTATGCTGATGTGAGGAGAAGAGAATTTGAGTTTGTTGTGGATGAATGAGTCTATCTAAAAATTTCACCCATGAAAGGGGTGATGAGGTTTGGCAAGAAGGGAAAGCTCAGTTCGAGATATGTGGGACCCTACAAAATTCTGAGGAGAATTGGCAAGGTAGCGTATGATCTGAAATTACCTGCAGAGTAGGCTTCTGTGCACCCAGTATTCCATGTGTCACTATTGAAGAAATGCATTGGTGATCCAACTTCAATTGTACCCTTGGACATAGTAGAAATAAAGGATAGTCTCTCATACGAGGAGGTCCTAGTCCAGAGCCTTGGCAGTCAGGTTCTTAAGCTGAGGAACAAGAAGGTCAGTTTAGTCAAGGTATTATGGACAAATCAGCAGGTGAAGAGAGCTACATGGGAGGACGAAGAAGATATAATGGACAGAGACACACATTTGTTCTCTTCCTTCTCAGTTTCAGTTTAAGGTACCAATTTTCTTCGTAAAACTCCATTTAGTTCTAGTGTTCCAGTTTCTTTCATGTAATTAAACATGTGCATGATTAGTGAATTCAATTCATACTTGTGATTAAGTTCAGAGATAGTCATTCCGCTAGTTTTTAGCTTTCGCGATCAATATTCATGTATAAAAGTTGCCATTCTATGCTTTCCTATGTATTTTCAAACATTCAAGGATGAATGTTCCCATGGAAGAGAAATTTAAATGCTCCCGAAACTCAAAGGCTAGAGTCGGGACTTAAATCAGAGAAAACTGGATAATTTGCAGTAAGTCACAGAACGAGTCATTCTATGACCCGTGGGGAGTGACCATGAGTCGTTAAGTGACTCATGGTGAGGCCCAGGTGATGAGCCGAAGTTTGGGAAATGGGATCCCCACAGACGTGACCACGAGTCATGGTCAGTCCCCACAACTCGTTAGGTCAGTCATGGGGAGTGATGAGTGATAAAATAGAAGGATGAGGCAGTGTACATAACAGATGGTCACCACGAGTTGTGGTCACCAGTAACGGAACGTGGTGTCACCCATGGGGACTTTAGAACCTCTTAGAAAGTATGGTCCATGAGAGGTGACCACAAGTCGTGGTCACTAACCACGACTTGTTAGGTCCCTCGTGGTGACCTTCAGTGTGCTACAGGCAGTATAGTCCATGAGTGTGACCACGGGTCATGGTCACTGGCCACGACCCGTTAGGTCACCCATGAGGACTGACACTATGTTTTTCCCTGTGAGTTTTTAAGGCTCTTTCTGTAATTTTCTACCCTCCTAAATTTTAAACTACGTGGTTATAGTCATAATTTCAAACTTATTAGTGGGGTTAAACAGTTTCTTTCCTCATTCCCCATTCAAACCTTCATAAAATAGATCGTAGAATTCTCTTAGGAACTCTCAGAACAAGAACTAGGGAAGTCTACTTTTCCTCAGATTCCCATGGAAATTTTGTCGTATTTCTTTATCAGGTATGGGAGAATTTAACAAGGGGATAGTTCTTCCCTTGTGTCCCCCTAAACACTTCTCTAGTTTCTCTATAAAATCCTAGCCCTGAGCTTTTGAATGTGAAGAAAATATATGTCTTTTTTCGTTGAAATTCACATAGAATGATATCCATGATTATTTCAGATATGATTTTCATCAATTCATATTTAAATTAATGTTATTCTCGTAAAGTGAATTCTAGCCCTGCAGACTTTTGAATGTTAACAAATTCTTGGTAATGCTTCATTTAATCAATGTGGAGTTATTATGTTCTATTAATTATGGATAATTTTTCCACCAGTTAGTGACAGTATTGATGTTTATCCCTGTACATTGAATTTAGCCCTAGTCCTTAAGAGTAGAAAAAACTAGAATCTTTCAAAAGTATTTAAATCTTAAAATTTCCTTGATTATATCATTGTGGTGAATTCCAAATTATTTTATATGCTAAATTTTCAGTCAGACACATGGTTGCCCAGCTTTAGTTAAAAGTGTGAAAAATACTCAGTGTCTGTCAGGAATGTCAGCTGATCAGTTTGACTACAGAATTTTCCTGAGGTGTCAGTATTACCTCCCAGTTATTAGAATAAGATTCAAAATTCAGTTTATTGGTCCACTAGGCGGTCATGGCACTTTAGATATATAGCTCTGACTAGCCTTAGGACCCCAGTTCATATTACAGTTTGTTCTTAGACGGTTACAACGCTTCTGGATAAGCATCTCTGACACGTCTAGAATCCATTTTCAGAATCTGGTCCGATAAGACTCTCATGGTAATCTCAGATATGTATCCCTGACTAGTCTTGGGCCTCTATTTCGAGCTATCAGCTTAGTATTCAGTCTAGGATTATCCAGTGGAAGTAGGACATAACACCGAGTGGACCGGGGTTTCAAGGCACCCAGGTTCCCAAACTATGTTGTCAGCGTAGGTTTCAGTATTTATTGTCCTAATTGGCCCAAAACTTTTGTGATCACCCAGTTCATGCCTTTATATTCAGGCAACGTATATTGGGTCCTACTAGTGGGGTGTATACATCGGACTCCACGTCTAGCTCACATGGTGACATGTCTGTTATAGACTCTTACACTAGTCAATCTAGTCTAGTCTCAGTCTAGTTTTGTTCAAATCAGTATTCCAGACTTAGAACATGTTTTGACCGTCAGACAGGGTCTTCTAGACCACCATAGTATTTTAGTTATTCAGATTAGTAGCGTTAGTTGGTCATTGTATATCTTTCAGCTTAACATTTCTCTTACTATTTATTCTATTATGTTATATTCCTCTCACTTTCTTAGTACATTCAAAGTACTGAACCATACTTTTATGTTGTATCATTTTGTGATACAGCTGCAGGATCTCTTTCTCAACTTTGTTAGCCGAGCGCTCATCGAAGACCTAAGCTTTACCAGTTGGTGAGTTCTCATCCTTTGATGACGGAGATTTATTCATATAAGTTATACTTTCATTTCCTTCTATTTAGATTTAGAGTTAGCTGGGGGCTTGTCCCAGCAACTCATTAGTCATAGTGGCTTTCGGACTCAGATTGGTATTTCAGACTTGTAGTGTTGTTTTAATATTTTCAAACACTATAAATCAGCTTATTTCTTTTATGAAATTACATTTTGCTTTAAAATTCTGCTGTATGTATTTTTATATTACTTAGAATGCCAGTGTATGATAGACCGAGGGTTGACTTGGGGTCACTTGTGACATCAAGTACCGTGTTTCGTCTAGGATGTAAACTCGGGGAGTAATATATGGTATATTTGTTGGTTTAGTGTTGAGAAAATGTCTTACTTATGTTCAATCTTGGTTGAAACTCTGCTAATGGATACTGTATGTCTTTATTTCTCTTTGTGTTCTTATATATCTATAATTCATGTATTTTTTTCTTTGCATGACACGGAAATCATATTCAGTCTCTTGTGTGTATAATCTCTCTAGTGTCGCAACTCAGAAAATAAAAATGCATTGTTGAGCCCTATAGTTGTTGCATTCCATTTTCCCTGAGATACTTTTGTGAAATCATCTTACATTTCCCTATAAAACTTTTGGATAGAAAAAAGTTTGCAAGTACAAATATTCAATACTAGTAAAATATGATTATTTAGTACATCTAGAGTGCCATAATAAACTCGAAAGAGTGATTCATTCTATGTTGTTAATTACATCTTTGGTTGATACGATTGTTATCAATTCGTTTATCAATAGTACAATACATGTTGATATATTCTAAATTTTTTGTGTATTTTTAATGGTTATATAACATGAAAAGTATTTGAATTAAATAAGTTCTTCAAATTTCGATTTTTTCCTCTTTACATTTAATCAATCTAACATGGAATGTTTTTCAATCATTATTAGAATTTTTTTAATAGTTTTTGGACTTGAAAGATTGAAATTTATCAAATTAACATAAAATTTATTCTCCCTCCAAACAACAGTAAGCCTCCTAACAACTGAGCAATATTCACATTATATAAATTATTCTATGACTGGACCTTCAAATATAAGAAATTATAAAAACAAAATCAATAAAGTGTATACCAAATATTTTATTTCTACAAATGAGAAATATTGGTGAAATTAAACAACTCGAAGTAAATTTCAAGTTGTTCATTATTATTTTTCATGAATATCATGAATTTTTTTTATAAAGAATTGTTCAACAAAAAGATTTTCTAAATTCATCATATATAGATTTATTGTAAATCTTCTCCAGAAATTTTCTGAAAGAAAAAACTGTATTGATATCACAAGTAAGGAGATGCTCTCATTATGCATACATACATCTCCTTGCATGGATTATCATCTCGATATACCACCAACATTAGGATTGTAAAACTATATTTTTTTATCTTTCCATACATAAGTACTCTAATTACTTTTCCAAAACTAGTTCTAAGAATATTTAGAATAAACTTGAGTAAGATGAATCTGGAAAAATCTATACTTGGTCAACTCTTACTAAAATTATTTTATGATTGTCAAGATCTATTATAAGGAAAAAACTTTAAATATATTTCTAGTTTCCAAATATTTTATTTCTCATTTAAAGAATTATTTATTTGGTATTCTTTTCATAGATTTTAATTTTATTATTATTAAATTAAAAAAAGAATTGGTCTTGGAAGAATTACAT
>JACEIK010000647.1:232043-249840 GCA_018107945.1 Datura stramonium
CACGATAATAAACTCCTAAATGTTATTCATTATATAGTCTTAATTATATCTTTGGTTGAAGCCATTGTGATAAATTTGTTTGTCAATAGTAGAATACCCATTGATGTATTTCTAAATTTAACATGTATTTTTATTAGTTATCTAACACATCAATTTGATGAGTTAGTCTTGATTGTAGATGTTGTTCCACTAATAAATGTAGACCTGAGATTTTCAAAAGATAATATGGATGTTTATGGTTAACAAGGGTTAAATAAATGATAAAAGGCTAAGTATAATGTCGTGAAGTAATTGAATGAATCGGGAGTAATTGAAATAGGCTTTGTTAATGGAAATTGAAATAGGCAATGAGTAAAGGGATTTCAAACATAAAAAGGGTGTTGAAAAAGAAGAATACCAGTATCGAGTTATCTCTTGAGCAAATTATGCTGCAGGGGGTGTGTTTTTTCTACCACGGGATCACGGCAGCGGTCAAATCACCACTGCAGCAAGAAGATGGTATTAGTGTTATTGTGTGCACTAATCCTAGTCAGTCAATTATGCCTATCAGTACATGCGGTGTACTGATAGTACCTTGATGCACTTTTTGTGGGTGTAGATTGTTGCAGGTTAGTTGAACTTTCAACTTCCGCAATCTCTCCGCAGGCAAAGTTGTGTAATGTAATTTTGTCAGTTTTCCAACTAAAGTTTTTGAGACTAGATGTTTGGAGATTCATGGTTTTTGGAGGGATTTTATTATGGAATTTAAACATTGCTGAATTATATATGTTAATAAGAATCCTAAATATTTTATATGTTGTTGAAAAAGAGGTTCTCCTATCGAGTTTAAGTAGATGTAGGCACCCGCACGAACCGCCCAAGTTGGTTGTGTCATTTTTTAAAGACTGGACTTTCTTAAGTTTTTAACGTTTAATCAGCGTATTTGTATGTTGGTTAAGTGTTTTAGAGTGTCATTCGTACGAGGAAAGGGCCCGGGGAAAGGCCGAATGAGTGCCAAGTCGGGATTTCATGAATATATACATATATATCATGATTTATAAACATGCATAGTTGAAATCATGAGGAACAATGAGAGACTCGCCATATAACCGACATTACCATGATAGAGCTTACGTGGTCCCGACTATCACACTTAAGTGTGCAGAGACGTTTAAAGACTTTGGGGCTATAGACACTACCATGATATTGATATCAAGCTGAAGGCCCCTTGTGGCAGGGGAAAGCTCACAAAGGAGTTCCCAGATTATCTATTGAGACCAACGTTGGATCGTTTTTATGAGGCATAGGGTTGATTGACCCTTAGCCTACTGGTGCTAGACGCTACTCCAAAAACATGCATATGCTCTCCATCATTTTTCAAAGAAGTTGACCATCGTCTAGTGACGAAGCTGAATAATCATATACACATAAAATCTAAAATCATACATGAGGAGCCTTGGCTCAAACCATACCACAAGCTGAACATAATTGGGAGTCTTTCCTCCAAAACCATGTGGTAAGCTAATTCGTGTAGTCATAAATCATACTTGAACATATGGGCTTGCCCAATACTTAAACATGCTTCAAAATACTTGATTCAATTGAAAACGTGATCACATACATGGGTAATTTTAAAATATGCTATTCTCATAAATATTTCATCATACTTGAACATACATTATAGATCTCAACTTTCATGAACTTCTCATGGATGGACATCATAATTTATAAAAGTTTAAAACTTGATTTATAATTGAAAATATTTTAAAACTTTCCCATGAATCATAATTCAATAATAGAAACATGCTTAAATCATACTCAAAGTAGAAACTTAGAAAATTCATGCATTGGGTTAAAACCCAATACGATCAACATATAGATCTCCTTCAAAGTATGAATTGAGTTTGGATGGATTCTATGCATCCAATCCCTTGTCTCACCAGACAACTAGTATTTGAACACTCGCAGCTAGATAGCATCATTCGAAATATTATTTTGCTTGTCGAGATTTAACTCTTACAAGAAAATTTACAAGTTCTGATGGGTGTCATCGTCCGTGGAATTGAAAAATTATCCCCTTGGCTTAAGAATAGTAAATGCTTTGGTCAATCTTGAATGACACAGCATTTACCCTTGGTGGGACGATCGCGCTCGAATAGTCAACTTCCTTATTTACATCAGTGAACACATTTTCAAATTTCTGGGCAGAAGAGAATGCATGATCCAATAACAAGAGACAAAAACAAAAAGAAGAGGTACAAAATAGAACTAAGTAACAAAACAAGACAGTTAGAGCTAGAAAGGTCATATGATGTAGTCCTCGACAACAACGCCATAATATTTGATGTCGTTCAAATCTACATCCAATATCAAGTAGTATAAACGATCGTACAAAATATAGAATCCAATGAGGAGTTGGGTAGAATCCCACATAGCTACTCAAAGTCCAGACTATCTTGTACTAGACAGTAAAGTATTACAAGATTAGAGTTTATTCGAATTAAGAGAAGGGAAATTTAACAACAGCTAAAGAGTGCAATATGTTAGGGTTGTAATCAATTAGAGATAATTCTAGGGAAGTGTACCCAAATATGAATTAATCCCCCTAAATCACCCATTATGGAATGATTAAGAATGGGCTAGGGCTAATATGCAAGAAATTTACTTAGGTAACCATGGGAATCTTTGAATAGAAATATAGGTGTCAATCTACTTCTATTTTGTGAATGAAAGAGAACTCCCTTCTACCCAATTGCATTTCTCAAATTGTAATTCAACCTATGTCAAAGAGAATCTAATAAATAAGGGTTATTCCTTGAGTTATTATTGATTGATGCTAGCCAAATCTAAATTTGCATTTTCAAGCCTCATACAGGTAATTTGACAGGAGTGGATGATTCTCATTACCAACCACACATTACGAAGCATAAATCAATCAAATGTTCATAAGCCCAAACTTAATTTTACAAAATTGGGATCATTAGAATTCATAACCCATTGGATTCATAAAACTAGATCTGAGTTTAGTTACCCATAGTAAGAAGAAGAAGAAGAAGAAAATTAAAGTAGTTATACATGATTACTAATTGAAATTGATATCTTTAATAGATGAATTGATTACAAGTCTTCTTTTAAAACTTGGATTAACTAGCTAATTTATACTCTCTACTCTTAGTATGACCTAAATGATGAAAAGATCCTTAAAAATAATAAGAAAAATATATTTGGACTACATCCCAAAAGGATCTTTTAATTCAATCGTTTGAGTGGCAGGTTTACAAGGACGAAAGACGGTCTGTACGTTGCGCCATACTTTAGGAATCTCATTCTGCTTAGCTCGAGTTCATTCTTCAATTGACGGACCGTCCTTTGGGAAGACAGTCCATCCTTTCATATTGTAAGGACCCTATTAGCTTGATTTTTGGAATTTGCAGCTGGAAATAGATGATAGATGATGCAAACTGTCTTTCAGACAGACAATTCATTTGTTCCTCATCCTTTGAGAATTTTTTTGGGCTAAAATCCTTTTATCTTTTCACTGCTTGAGTTCCTAAAATATAGCATAATAAGGTTAGTTTCCACTTAATTTAACTCCTAAGGACATGCAAAATTCTACAAAATGAAGTAAGATATGCCACTAATTCCTGACACATCATATATCGGTAGGTTCATTTTGTAATTGCATATAATTGTGTGACACCTAAATCATATTGTGTATTTTGTTTGTATAATCTCTCTAGTGCTGCAATAATGAAAATACAAAAAATCCATTTTGGAGCCCTATAGTTGTTGCATACTATTTCTCTAAAGACACTTTTGGAAAATCATCTTGCATTGCCCTGTGGCACTTCTGCATAGAGAAAAGTTTGCATGTATAGATAATCAATACTATTATAATATGATTGGTATAGCACTATAGCTTGATAATAAACTCCTGAGAGTAATTCATTGTATGGTCTTAATTATATCTTTGGTTGATGCGATTGTCATCAATTTGTTTTCCAATAGTACAATATCTGTTGATCTATTTCTAAATTTCTCATGTATATTTAATAGTTATCTAACACGACAAGTGATTGGTTAGTCTCTTCTATGGGGGTGGTTACACAAATAAATGTAGAGCTGAGATTTTCGAAATCTAATATGGTTGTTTATGGTTAAAAAGGGATAAATAAAAGATAACTAGCTAAGCATAATGTCGTGAAGTAATTCATTGAATCGGGAGTAATAGAAATAGGCTTAGTTAATGGAAATTGAAATTGGTAATGTTGTAAAGCGATTTCTAAAATAAAAAGGGTATTGAAATAGAAGAATACCAGTATCGAGCTATCACTTAAGAAGGTTATGCTGCAGGGGTTGTGTTTTTTCTACCACAGGATCGCGGTAGTGGTCAAATCACCACTGCAGCAAGATGATGGTATTAGTGTAGGAATTGGGGAGTAGAGGACTTTATCATAGAATATATAGTACATATATACGATTAAGGTGAAATAATACAGAATTGGACATAGCCTATGTGTATGTTGTTATGGATAGTAAAGGTTAGACAATTTCATGTTGATTATATATTGTTGTGTGCAGTAATCCTAGTCATTCGATGATGCATATCAGTACATGTGGTGCACTGATACTACCTTGATGTACTTTTTTTTTGGGTGTAGGTTGTGGCAAGTGATTTATAGTTTTATGATTGATGAGGTAATACTCAATATCAGCTTCCTGATTCTCTTCGCAGGAGAAGCTGTGTCATGTAATTTTGTCAGTTTTCCTAGTAGAGTTTTTATACGTGTCTAGACTTGATCTTGGTAGAGTCATGGTTTTTGAAGGGATTTTCTTATGAAATTTAAACATTATTCATTTATGTATATTAATATGAATCTTAAATATTTTTATATGTTATTCAAAAAGGGATTCTCCTATCTAGTTTGAGTCGATGTAGGTGTACGCACGAACAGCCCAAGTGGGCTGTGTCATTATTCCATGACTGGACTATCCAATATAAGAAATTTTAAAAGAAAAATCAATCAAGTGTATACCAAATATTTTAAATGTTTTAATGAGAATTAATTGAGAAATTTAATAACCCAGAGAAAATTTCAAGTTTTTCGTTATAATTTTTCACGAGTATCAAGAAAGTTTTTTATAAAGAGTTGTTCATGTAAAAGAATTTCTAAATTCATCTTATATAGATTTATTATTAATCTACTCAAGCCATTTTCTGGAAAAAAAATTTAATGAAGTTTAGGGTGGAAATATTGAACACATACATTAAGAAGTCCGAAGCCTAATATAAATATGGTTCCTCAACAAGAAGCAAGAAACACACATAATCTTGTTCTAAAGCTGTTGATATTGTGATTTGATAATCACAAGTAAGGAAATGTTCTCATTGTGCATACACACATCTCCTTGCTTGAATTTATCAACTCTCAATACCAACAACATTAGGACAAGTATTGCGCTTTTTCCCTATTTCTTGTTTAGAATCCACTATTTATAATGAGTTTCAGGGTTGTTAAGATATATTTTTTTAATATTTTCTTATATAAATGAAGTAATTATTTCCCCTAAAGTAGTTCTAACCATATTTAGAATAATCTTGAATAAGATAAAGTCAGAAAAATCTATACTTGGTCAACTTTTATAAAAGACATTTTGTGATTGTCAAGATCATTAATAAGGAAAAAAACTATAAMATCATTTTCTAATTTTAAACTCTTYTATTTCTTATTTAATTACTTATTTGGAAATATTATCTTCGTAGATTTTAATTTCATTATTTTTAACTTAAAGTAAGATTCGATCTTTGAAGAATTATAGAACGTTGAGCATGTATAGATAATAAGTACTAGTATAATATGATTAGTATAGAACTAGATCACGATAATAAACTCCTAAAAGTTATTCATTATATAGTCTTAATTATATCTTTGGTTGATGCGATTGTAATCAATTTGTTTGTCAATAGTACAATACCCATTGATGTATTTTTAAATTTATCATGTATTTTTATTAGCTATCTAACACAACAATTTGACGATTTAGTTCTGACTGTAGATGTTGTTCCACTAATAAATGTAGATCTTAGATTTGCAAAAGATAATATGGTTGTTTATGGTTAACAAGAGTTAAATAATTGATAACCGGCTAAGTATAATGTCGTGAAGTAATTGAATGAATCGGGAGTAATTGAAATAGGCTTAGTTAATGGAAATTGAAATAGGCAATGAGTAAAGGGATTTCAAACATAAAAAGGGTGTTGAAAAAGAAGAATACCAGTATCGAGTTATCACTTAAGCAGATTATGCTACAGGGGGTGTGTTTTTTCTACCACGGGATCACGGCAGCGGTCAAATCACCGCTGCAGCAAGATGATGATATTAGTGTTGTTTTGTGCACTAATCCTAGTCAGTCGATTATGCCTATCAGTACATGTGGTGTATTAATAGTACCTTGATGCACTTTTTGTGGGTGTAGATTATTGCAGGTTATTTGCAGTTTCAACTTCCGCAATCTCTCCGCAGGCAAAGCCGTGTAATGTAATTTTGTCAGTTTTCCAACTAGAGTTTTTGAGACTAGATGTTGGGAGAGTCATGGTTTTTGGAGGGATTTTATTTTGGAATTTAAACATTGCTGAATTATATATGTTAATAAGAATCCTAAATATTTTTATATGTTGTTGAAAAAGAGGTTCTCCTATCGAGATTAAGTAGATGTAGGTACCCGCATGAACCGTCCAAGTGGGTTGTGTCATTTTTCAATGACTGGAATTTCCTATATAAGAAATTTAAAAATAAAAATAAATAAAGTGTATACTGTTACACCCCGTAAGTTTTTAACGTTTAAACAGTCTATTCGTATATTGGTTAAGTATTTTAGAGTGCCATATGTACGAGGAAAGGGCCCGGGGAAAGGCCGAACGAGTGCCAAGTCGGGATTTCATGAATATATACATATATATCATGATTTATAAACATGCATAGATGAAATNGAATTATATATGTTAATAAGAATCCTAAATATTTTTATATGTTGTTCAAAAAGAGGTTCTCCTATCGAGTTTAAGTAGATGTAGGTACCCGCACGAACCGCCCAAGTGGGTTGTGTTATTTTTCCATGGCTGGACTTTCCTATATAAGAAATTTAAAAATAAAAATAAATAAAGTGTATACTGTTACACCCCGTAAGTTTTTAACGTTTAATTAGCCTATTCGTATGTTGGTTAAGTGTTTTAGAGTGTCATACGTACGAGGAAAGGGCCCGGGGAAAGGCCGAACGAGTGCCAAGATAGGATTTCATGAATATATACATAATATCATGATTTATAAACATCCATAGATTAAACCATGAGGAACAATGAGAGACTTGCCATATAACCGACATTACCATGATAGAGCTTACGTGGTCCCGACTATCACACTTAAGTGTGCAGAGCCGTGTAAAGACTTGTTGGGGTTAAAGACACTACCATGATATTGATATCAAGCTGAAGACCCTTTGGGGCAGGGGAAAGCTCACAAAGGATTTCCCAGATTATCTAATGGGACCTACGTTGGATCGTAGTTATGAGGGATAGGGTTGATTGACCCTTAGCCTATTGGTGCTAGACACTACACCCAAAACATACATATGCTCTCCATCATTTTTCAACGAAGCTGACCATTGTCTAGTGATGAAGCTGAATGATCATATACACATAAAATCTGAAATCATACATGAGGAGCCTTGGCTCAAACCATACCACAAGCTGAACATAAATGAGAGTCTTTCCTCCTAAACAATGTGCTAAGCTAATTCATGATGTCATAAATCATACTTGAACATATGGGCTTGCCCAATATTTAAACATGCTTGAAAATACTTGATTCACTTGAAAACGTGATCACATATATCAGTAATTTTAAAATATGCTATTCTCATATATATTTCATCATACTTGAACATACATTATAGNATCATACTTGAACATACATTATAGATCTCAACTTTCATGAACTTCTCATGGATGGGCATCATAATTTATAAAAGTTGAAAACATGATTTATAATTTAAAATATTGTAAAACTTTCCCATGAATCATAATTCAATAATAGAAACATGCTTAGATCAAACTCATAGTAGAAACTTAGAAAATTCATGCATTGGGTTAAAACCCCATAGGATCAACGTATAGATCTCCTTCAAAGTATGAATTGAGTTTTGAGGGAGTCTATGCATCCAATCCCTTGTCTCACCAGACAATTAGTATTTGAACACTCACAGCTAGATAGCATCATCCGAAACATTATTTTGCTTGTCGAGGTTGAACTCCTGCAAGAAAATTTACAAGTTCTGATGGGTATCATCGTCCGTGGAATTGAAAAACTATCCCCTTCGCTTAAGAATAGTAAATGCTTCGATCAATCTTGAATGACACAACATTTACCCTTTGTGGGATGATCGCGCCCGAATAGTCAACTTCCTTATTTACATATGTGAACACATTTTTCAAATTTCTGGGCAGAAGAGTAGGCATGATCCAATAACAAGAGACAAAAACAAAAAGAAGAGGTACAAAATAGAACTAAGTGACAAAACTAGATGCCTAGAGCTAGAAAGGGCATATGATGTAGTCCTCGACAACAACGCCATAATATTTGATGTCGTTCAAATCTACATCCAATATCGAGTAGTATAAACGATCGTATAAAATATAGAATCCAATGAGGAGTTGGGTCGAATCCCACATAGCTACTCAAAGTCCAGACTATCTTGTACAAGACAGTAAAGTATTACAAGATTAGAGTTTATTCGAATTAAGAGAAGGGAAATATAACTACGGCTAAAGAGTGAAATATGTTAGGGTTGTAATCAATTAGAGATAATTCTAGGGAAGTGAATCCAAATTTGAATTAATCCCCCTAAATCACCCATTATGGAATGATTAAGAATGGTCTAGGGCTAAATATGCAAGAAATTTACTTAGGTAACCTATGGGAATCTTTGAATAGCACCATAGGTGTCAATCTACTCTATTTTGTCAAATTAAAGAGAACTCCCTTCTACCCAATTGCATTTCTACAATTGTAATTCAACCTATGTCAAAGAGAATCTAATAAATAGGGGTTATTCCTTGAGTTATTATTGATTGATACTTGCCCAATCTAAATTTGCATTTTCAAGCCTCATAAAGGTAATTGGACAAGATTGGATGATTCTCATCACAATCACACATTACGAAGCATAAATCAATCAAATGTTCATAAGCCCAAACATAATTTTACCAAATTGGGATGATTAGAATTCACAACCCATTGGATTCATAACACTAGATCTGAGTTTAGTTACCCATAGTAAGAAGAAGAAGAAGAAAATTAAAGTAGTTAGACATGATTACTAATTGAAATTGATATCTTTAATAGATGAATTGATTACAAGTCTTCTTTGAAAACTTGGATTAACTAGCTAATTTATACTCTCTACTCTTAGTATGAACTAAATAATGAAAAAGATCCTTACAAATAATTAGAAAAATGTATTTGTACTACGTCCCAAAAGGATCTTTTAATTCAATCTTTCAAGTGTCAGGTTTACAAGGACGAAAGACGGTCTGTACGTTGAGGCATACTTTGGGAATATCATTCTTCTTTGCTCGAGTCCATTCTTTAATTAACGGACCGTCCTTTGGGAAGATAGTCCATCCTTTCATATTGTAAGGACCCTATTAGCTTGATTTTTTGAATTTGCAGCTGGAAATAGATGATAGATGATGCAAACTATCTTTCAGACAGACGATTCATTTGTTCCTCATCCTTTGAGCATTTTTTTGGGCTAAACTCCTTTTATCTTTTCATTGATTTAGTTCCTAAAACATAGCATAATAAGGTTAGTTTCACTTAATTTAACGCCTAAGGACATGCAAAATTCTACAAAATGAAGTAAGATATGTCACTAATTCCTAACACATCATATATCGATAGGTTCATTTGGTAATTTCATATCATTGTGTGACACCTAAATCATATTGTGTAGTTTGTGTGTATAATCTCTCTAGTGCTGCAACAATGAAAATAAAAAAAGCCATTTTGGAGCCCTATAGTTGTTGCATACCATTTCTCCAAAGACACTTATGGAAAATCATCTTGCATTGCCCTGTGGAACTTCTCCATAGAGAAAAGTTTGCATGTATAGATAATCAGTACTAGTATAATATGATTGGCACAACACTATAGCATGATAATAAACTCCTAAGAGTAATTCATTGTATGGTCTTAATTATATCTTTGGTTGATGCGATTGTCATCAATTTATTTTCCAATAGTACAATATCCGTTGATCTATTTCTAAATTTATCATGTATATTTTTTAGTTATCTAACACGACAAGTGATCGGTTAGTCTCTTCTATGGGGGTAGTTACACAAATAAATGTGGAGCTGAGATTTTCGAAATCTAATATGGCTGTTTATGGTTAAAAAGGGATAAATAAAAGATAACTGGCTAAGTATAATATCGTGAAGTAATTGATTGAATCGGGAGTAACTGAAATAGGCTTAGTTAATGGAAATTGAAATAGGTAATGTTGTAAAGCGATTTCTAAAATAAAAAGGGTATTGAAATAGAAGAATACCAGTATCGAGCTATCACTTAAGAAGGTTATGCTGCAGGGGTTGTGTTTTTTCTACCACAGGATCGCGGTAGTGGTCAAATCACCACTGCAGCGAGATGATGGTATTAGTGTAGGAACTGGGGAGTCSAGGAMTTTATCATATMATTTATAGTACGTATAWACGATTAAGGTGAAATAATACARAATYGKACATAGCCTATGTGTATGTTGTTMTGGATAGTAAAGGTTAGACAATTTCATGTTAATTATATATTRTTGTGTGMACTWATCCTAGTCAGTYGATGATGCATATCAGTACATGTGGTGTACTGATACTACCTTGATGTACTTTTTTTTTGGGTGTAGGTTGTGKCAAGTGATMTATAGTTTTATGATTGATGAGSTAATACTCAATATCAGCTTCCTCATTCTCTTCGCAGGAGAAGCTGTGTCTTGTAATTTTGTCAGTTTTCCTAGTAGAGTTTTTATACCTGTCTAGACTTGATCTTGGTAGCGTCATGGTTTTTGAAGGGATTTTCTGATGACATTTAAACATTGTTCATTTATGTATTTTAATATGAATCTTAAATATTTTTATATGTTATTCCAAAAGGGATTCTCCTATCTAGTTTGAGTCGATGTAGGTGTATGCATGAACCGCCCAAATGGGTTGTGTCATTATTCCATGACTGGACTTTCCCATATAAGAAATTTTAAAAGAAAAATCAATAAAGTGTATACCAAATATTTTAAATCTTTAAATGAGAAGTCATTGAGAAATCTAACAACCCAGAGCAAATTTCAAGTTTTTCGTTATAATTTTTCACGAGTATCAAGAAAATTTTTTATAAAGAGTTGTTCATGTAAAATACTTTCTAAATTCATCTTATGTACATTTATTATTAATCTACTCCAGCCATTTTCTGGAAAAAAAATTAATGAAGTTTAGGGTGGTAATATTGAACACATACATTAAGAAGTCCGAAGCCTAATATAAATATGGTTCCTCAACAAGAAGCAAGAAACAACATAAACTTGTTCTAAAGTTGTTGATATTGTGATTTAATAATCACAAGTAAGGAAATGTTCTCATTATGCATACACACATCTCCTTGCTTGCAATTATCAAGTCTCAATACCAGCAACATTAGGACAAGTATTGCGCTTTTTCCCTATTTCTTGGTTAGAATCCACTATTTATAACGAGTTTCAGGTTTGTTAAGATAGATTTTTTTAATCTTTTCTTTTATAAATGAAGTAATTATTTTTCCTAAAGTAGTTCTAACCATCTTTTGAATAATCTTGAATAAGATAAAGTCAGAAAAATCTATACTTGGTCAACTCTTATAAAAGACATTTTGTGATTGTCAAGATCATTAATAAGGAAAAAAACTATAAAACCATTTTCTAATTTTAAACTCTTTTATTTATTATTTAATTACTTCTTTGGAAATATTATCTTTGTAGATTTTAATTTTATTATTTTTAACATAAAGTAAGATTCGATCTTTGAAGAATTATAGAACGTTGAGCATGTATAGATAATCAGTACTAGTATAATATGATTAGTACAGAACTAGATCTTGATAATAAACTCCTAAAATTAATTCATTATATAGTCTTAATTATATCTTTGGTTGATGCAATTGTAATCAATTTGTTTGTCAATAGTACAATACCCATTGATGTATTTCTAAATTTATTATGTATTTTTATTAGTTATCTAACACAACAATTTGACGAGTTAGTCCTGACTGTAGGAGTGGTTCCACTAATAAATGTAGAGATGAGATTTTGGAAAGATAATATGGTTGTTTATGGTAAACAAGAGTTAAATAAAAGATAACCAGCTAAGTATAATGTCGTGAAGTAATTGAATGAATCGAGAGTAACTGAAATAGGCTTAGTTAATGGAAATTGAAATAGGTAATGAGTAAAGGGGTTTCAAACATAAAAAGGGTATTGAAACAGAAGAATACCAGTATTGAGTTATCACTTAAGCAGATTATGCTGCAGGGGGTGTGGTTTTTCTACCACGGGATCACGACAAAGGTCAAATCACCTTTGCAGCAAGATGATGGTATTAGTGTTGTTGTGTGCACTAATCCTAATCAGTCGATTATTCCTATCAGTACATGTGGTGTACTGATAGTACCTTGATGTAGTTTTTGTGGGTGTAGATTGTGGCAGGTGATTTGCAGTTTCAGCTTCCACAATCTCTCCGCGGGCAAAGTTGTGTCATGTAATTTTGTCAGTTTTCCAACTAGAGTTTTTGAGACTAGATCTATGGAGAGTCATGATTTTTGGAGGGATTTTATTATGGCATTTAAAAATTGCTGAATTATATATGTTAATAAGAATCCTAAATATTTTTATATGTTGTTCAAAACGAGGTTCTCCTATCGAGTTTAAGTAGATGTAGGTACCCGCACGAACCGCCCAAGTGGGTTGTGTCATTTTTCCATGACTGGACTTTCCTATATAAGAAATTTAAAAATAAAAATAAATTAAGGTTATACTGTTACACCCCGTAAGTTTTTAACATTTAATCAGCCTATTCGTATGTTGGTTAAGTGTTTTAGAGTGCCATACATACGAGGAAAGGGCCCGGGGAAAGGCCGAACGAGTGCCAAGTTGGGATTGCATGAATATATACATATATATCATGATTTATAAACATGCATAGATGAAATCATGTGGAACAATGAGAGACTCGCCATATAACCGACATTACCATGATAGAGCTTACGTGGTCCCGACTATCACACTTAAGTGTGCAGAGCCGTTTAAAGATTTGTTGGGGCTAAAGACACTACCATGATATTGATATCAAGCTGAAGGCCCCTTGGGGCAGGGGAAAGCTCACAAAGGAGTTCCCAGATTATCTGATGAGACCTACGTTGGATCGTAGTTATGAGGCATAGGGTTGATTGACCCTTAGCCTTCTGATGCTAGACACTACTCCCAAAACATGCATATGCTCTCCAGCATTTTTCAACGAAGCTGACCATCGTCTAGTGACGAAGTTGAATAATCATATACATATAAAATCTGAAATCATACATGAGGAGCCTTGGCTCAAACCATACCACAAGATTAACATTATTGAGAGTTTTTCCTCCAAAACCATGTGGTAAGCTAATTCGTGAAGTCATAAATCATACTTGAACATATGGGCTTTCCCAATACTTAAACATGCGTGAAAATACTTGATTCACTTGAAAACGTGATCACATACATGGGTAATTTTAAAATATGCTATTCTCATAAATATTTCATCATACTTGAACATACATTATAGATCTCAACTTTCATGAACTTCTCATGGATGGGCATCATAATTTATAAAAGTTGAAAACATGATTTATAATTTAAAACATTGTAAAACTTTCCCATGAATCATAATTCAATAATAGAAACATTCTTAGATCTTACTCATAGTAGAAACATAGAAAATTCATGCATTTGGTTAAAACCCCATAGAATCAACATATAGATCTCCTTCAAAGTATGAATTGAGTTTGGAGGGAGTCTATGCATCCAATCCCTTTTCTCACCAGCCAATTAGTATTTGAACACTCGCAGCTAGATAACATCATCCGAAACATTATTTTGCTTGTCGAGGTTAAACTCCTGCAAGAAAATTTACAAGTTCTGATGGGTGTCATCGTCTGTAGGGTTGCAAAACTGTCCCTCTACCTTAAGCATAGTAAATGCTTAGGTCAATCTTTAATGACATAGCTTTTACCCTTGGTGGGACAATCACGCTCGAACAGTCAACTTCCTTATTTACATCTGTGAACACATATTTCAAATCTCCGGGAAAAAGAGCGGGCATGATCCAATAAAAATAGATTGAAAAAAAGAAGAGGTACAAAATAGATCTAAGTAATAAAACAGATAGTAGGGTTAGAAAGGGCTTATGATGTAGTCCCCAAAAATGATGCAATAATATTTGATGTCGTTCAAATCCACTTCTAATATCGAGTAGTATAAACGATTGCAGCAAATATAGAATCCAATGAGGAGTTAGGTCAAACCCACAGAGCAACTCAAAATCTAGATTATCTAGTACTAGACAGTAAAGTATTACAAGATTAGAGTTTATTCGAATTAAGAGAAGGGAAATTTAAATGTGGCTAAAGAGTGCAATATGTTAGGGTTGTATTCAATTAAAGATAATTCTAGGAAAGTGGACCCAAATATGGATTAATCCCCCTAAATCACCCAATATGAAATGATTAAGAATGGGCTAGGGCTAAATATGCAATAAATTTACTTAGGTAACCCATGGGAATCTTTGAATAGCACCATAGGTGTCAATCTACTTCTATTTTGTCAAATGAAAGAGAACTCCCTTCTACACAATTGATTTTTGCCAATCGTAATTCAACCTATGTCAAAGAGAATCTATTAAACAAGGGTTATTCCTTGAGTTATTATTAATTGATACAAACCCAACCTAAATTTGCTCTTTCAAGCCTCATTAAGCTAATTGAACAGGATTGGATGATTCTCATCACCAATCACACATTACAAAGCATAAATCAATCAAATATTCAAAAGTCCAAACTTAATTTTACCAAATTGAGATCATTAGGGTTCACAACCCATTGGATTCATAACCCTAGATCTAGCTTTAGTTACCCATAGTAAGAAGAAGAAGAAAATTTAATTAGTTAGACATGATTACCAATTGAAATTATATCTTTAATTGATGAATTGAAATCTTCAAGTTATGGGTGTACTTTGAAAACTTGAACTAACTAGCTAATTTATACTCTCTACTCTAAGTATGAACTGAATAATGAAAAGGCTTCTTAAAAATAATCAGAAAAATGTATTTGTACTATGTCCCAAAAAGCTCTTTTAATTCAATCTTCTGTGAGTTAGGTTTACAGGGACGAAACAATGGTCTGTACGTTGCGCCGTACTTTAGGAATCCTATTATGCTTAGCTCAAGTCCATTCTTCAATTGACATACCGTCTTTTGGGAAGACAGTCCATCCTTCCATATTGTAAGGACCCTATTAGCTTGGTTTTTGGAATTTGCATCTGGGAATGGACGATATATGATGTGAATTGTCTTTCAGACTGATGATTCGCTTGTTCCTCATCCTTTTAGCATTTTTTTGGCTAAATTTCTTTTATTTTTTCATTTATTGAGTACCTGAAATATAGCATAATAAGGTTAATTTTCACTTAATTTAAATCCTAAGGATATGCAAAATGCTATAAAATGAAGCAAGATATGTTGCTAATTCCTGGAACATCATATATCGCTAGGTTCATTTGGTAATTGTTTTCATTATATGAAACCTAAATCATATTGTGTCTTTTTTGTGTACAATCTCTCTAATGCTGCAACAAATAAAATAAAACAGCCATTTTGAGCCCTATAGTTTTTGCATACCATATCTCCTAAGACACTTTTGGAAAATCATCTTGCATTGCCTTGTCAAACTTCTTCATAGAGAAAAATTTGCACGTATAAATAATCAGTACTAGTATAATATGATTAGTACAACACTAAAGAATGATTATAAACTCCTATGAGTAGTTCATTGTATGGTCTTAATTATATCTTTGGTTGATGCGATTGTAATCAATTTGTTTGCTAATAGTATAACACCTGTTGATATATTTCTAAATTTATCATGTATATTTATTAGTTATCTAACACTACAAGTAATGGGTTAGTCATGACTGCAGGAGTGGTTCCACTAATAAATCTAGAGCTGAGATCTGTGAAAGATAATATGGTTGTTTATGGTTAACAAGGGCTAAATAAAAGATAACCGGCTAAGTATAATGTCGTGAAGTAATTGAATGAATCATGAGTAACTTAAATAGGCTTATTTAATGAAAATTAAAATAGGTAATGGGTAAAGGTATTTGAAATGTAAAAAAGGTGTTGAAACAGAATAATACCAGTATTGAGCCATAACTTAAGCAAGTTATGTTGCAAGGGGTGTGTTTTTTCTACCACGGCATCGCGGCAACGATTAAATCACCACTGCAGCAACATGATAGTACTAGTGTAGGAAATTGGGAGTTGAGGAGTTTATCATTGAATTTATAGTACGTATATAGAAGTAAGGTGAACTAATAGAGAATTGGACAAAGCCTATGTGTATGTTGTTATGGATAGTAAAGGTTAGACAATTTCATGTTAAATATATATTGTTTTGTGCACTAATAATAGTTAGTCGATGATGCCTATCAGTACATGTGGTGTACTGATACTACCTTGATGGGCTTTTTTTGGGTGTAGGTTGTGTTAGGTGATTTTTAGTTTCATGGTTGACGAGGCGATACTCAATATCAGCTTCTGCTTTCTCTCCGCAGGCGAAGCTGTGTCATTTAATTTTGTCAGTTTTTCAAGTAGAACTTTTGTACCTGTCCAGACTAGATTTTGGGACAGTCATGATTTTTGAGGGATTTTATTATGACATTTAAACATTGTTGATTTATGTATGTAAATATGAATCTTAAATATTTTTTATGATTGTTCAAAAAGGGGTTCTCCTATCGAGTTTGAGTCGACGTAGGTGCCCGCACGAATCGCCCATGTGGGTTTTTTCATTTTCCATGACTGGACGTTCCCATATAAGAAATTTTAAAAGAAAAATCAATAATGTTTATACCAAATATTTTAATTCTTTAAATGAGAAGTAATTGAGAAATTTAACAACCTAGAGCAAATTTCAAGTTTTTAGTTATTATTTTTCATGAATATCAAGAATATAAAGAATTGTTTATGTAAAATACTTTGTAAATTCATCTTATATAGATTTATTATAAATCTACTCAATGCATTTTCTGAAGAAAAAAAAATAATGAAGTTTAGGATGGAAAGATTGAACTCATACATTAAGAAGTCTGAAGCCTAATATAAATAATGGTTCCTCAACAAGAAGAAAGCAACACAAATAATCTTGTTCTAAAGTTGTTGATATTGTGATTTGATAATCAGAAGTAAGGACAAGTTCTCATTATGCATACACACATCTCCTTGCTTGCAATTATCAACTCTCAATACCAGCAACATTAGGACAAGTATTGTGCTTTTTCCCTATTTCTAGTTGAGAAGCCACTATTTATAACGAGTTTCAGGATTGTTAAGATAGATTTTTTTAATCTTTTCTTATATAAATGTTGTAATTATTTTTCCTGAAGTAGTTCTAACCATATTTAGAATAATCTTGAATAAGATAAATTTAGAAAAATC
>JACEIK010000647.1:250408-301305 GCA_018107945.1 Datura stramonium
TGTGTGGTACTAGTTGACACTGTGCTAATATTTAAATCATAATGCATCAAACTTCTTGTTGACCCTAGTTTGTTACAAGAAGTTTTGCATGCCTTACCTAAATAAAAAATATTTTTGTAACTGTTGATTGCATCAGGAAGTGCAATGCGGTGGCCATTGCTCAAAAGTTCATTGCGACTGGTGATCGTGCCGTGGTTAAAGGTAGGGAGAACTTTGGAAAATTTGCTCACTATGAAACATAATGGATGTAATGCCCCGGAAACTCAACGACTAGATCCGGGACTTAAATAAAAAAACTGAAAATCTGTAGAAATTTATCACAGAACAACTCACCTAACGGGTCGTTGTGAGACCTAATGACTCTTTAGGTCAATCTTGATAAAGAGGATTAAGTATTGTTAAGTGATAATCAGTGTACTTGACGGATCGTGGTCACCAATAACGACTCGCTATGTCCCCCGTTACCAGCCCTAGTCAATTGTTAGGCATTGCACCTAGTGAGTATCACCATGAGCCATCATCACTGGTAACGACTCATTGTGTGACTCGTGGTCAAGCCTAGTATAGAAGCTTCAGAAGTGAGACAGTGTGGTCCACGACTGGTGACCACGAGTCATACTCAGTGACCACAACTTGTTAGGTCCCTCGTGGTGACCTACAGAGAATTCCGGCAGTGTACTCCACGGGTCTAATCACGAGTCATGGTCAGTCACCATGACTCGTTAGGTCACCCGTTAATCACTTGTAAGTTTTTTCTAGTGATTTTCTAAGGGCTATTTAGTAATTTCCTACTCTCCTAAGCTTTAAAATACATTTTTTGGACGTAAATTCAGACTTATTAGAGGGTTTGGACGGTTCTTTCCCTCATTCCCACGTTTATTCTTAGAAAAACATCGAAAGTTCTCTAAAAAAACTCTCAAGCAGGCTTAGGATTATCCTTCATTGCAGCAGTTTGAATCTTCTTCTCTGGGGAATTCTTAGCTAGGTATGTGGGAATTCAAGAAGGGAAATTGTTTTTCCCTTGTGTCCCCCAAAACCCTCCTATAGTTTCTCTATCAGTTTTAGCCCTGAGTTTTCGAATACGCTGAAATTATATGTCATTGTTCGTTAATTCCATATAGAATGATATCCTTGGTTATTATTGATATGATCTCCATCAATTCTTACCTGAATTGTTGACGTTCTTGCCAAAGTGAATTTAAGCCCTACTTTCGAGTAATGATTTTTTTGTTTACTAAATTCCATCTAGTGAATGAAGAATGTTTTGGGATGGATTTCATTTTAATTCTTATTTTATATATATTATGAGCAAATATTCCATTGATAAAGTGATTTTATCCTTTTCGAATGTGATTTCTTTATATCTTAAGATTTTTCCACACTATGAAATTCCCGTGTTGTTGGAATAAGTTGAGTTCTCTATTAGCTGCTTAGTAGTTCAGTTCAGTTAGAACATAGAACCACTTCAAAACTATTCAAAGATTGTCAACTGATCAGTTTGACTTCAGTCTTTTCCCGAGGTGTAAGTGGTGCCTCTCAGTTATCAAAATTAGACTCAGAATCTAATTTATTGGTCCATTAAGTGGTCATGACATTTTAGATATATAGCTCTGACTAGCCTCAGGACCCCAGTTCAGTTTACAGTTGTTCTTAGACGGTTACGATGCTTCCAGATAAGCAGCTCTGACCAGTTTAGAACCCAATTTCAGAATCTGGTCCGACAAGACTCTCAGGGTACCTTCAGTAATATGTCCCTGACTAGTCTTGATCCCTAGTTTTAAGCTATAAGCCTTGTAGTTCATTTTAGGTCTTCCAGTGGGAGTAGGACTTAGCACCGAGCAGGCCGGGATTCCAGCACACCCAGGTTCCCAAAATTACATTGCCAGCGTAGGTTACAATATTACTTGGCCTGATTGGCCCCATACTTTTGTGATCACCTAGTTCATGCCTTTATACCTTGGCAAGGTATATTGGGTCCTACCGGTGGGGTGTATACATCGGACTCCACTTCTAGCTCACGTGGTTATATGTCGGGTAGAGACTCTCCCACTAGTCAATCCAGTACGGTTTCAGAATAAGTAGCTTAGTTCAGTACAGTCTTTCAAATCAGAACTCTCAGACTTAGGGCATGTCTTTGACCATCAGACAAGGTCATCTTGACCATTTCAGTTTACATCAGTAGTTCAGTTCAGCTTACTTGTTGGTCATTGAGTGTCATTTCAGTTCAGACATTATTTTCAGTTATGCTTTCTCTCACTTACTCAGTACATTCAATGTACCGATGCATACTTTTATGCCGTATCATTTTATGATAAAACTGCAGGTTTCTAGACTCGGTATCATTAGCCGTTGCGATCAAGATCCTCCTCCGCTGCAGTTGAAGTGTGAGTCCTCATCATTCGAGGGACTTCTTTCATTTTCTTTCAGTTGATTTATTATTTTTAGTTAGATTTAGAGTTAGCTGAGGGCTTGTCCCAGCAACTCATCAGTTAGAAGACTTTCAGACACAGAGTTAATTTCAGACTTCAGATGCTTAAAATTTTGTGCTTTACTTTGGTTCTATTTTCGTATAATTCTGTTGTGTTGTTATTTCAAAGATTCCTCTATGCATTTGTCACGACCCGAGAGTACACTCGAATCGTAGACACGGGACAAAGAGCCCCGAAGACTCCAAGTCAACCCATGGCATGAGCGTATATCTAATTCATTCACATAAGGCGGAAAGCTTAACTTAATAGTCATGAACTAACTGAAATCGTAACATGAGATATAAGAAACAACAATACAAGATCCAAACATAAACGGCTGAATACTAAACATAGGTCTGAAAGCCTCTAATCATAATAGACGGGTTGAAGGGGCTAGGGACAATGCTGAACCTGCGAACCGGATCCTGAAAATATGTGGGTCAGTACTTAGACGGTACTGAGTATGTAGGGTATGCAAAACAATGCTTAAAAACATAAGAGTTATAGGAATGGGGACATCATGATCATAAAGCTGAAATCGTAAGGCTCAATACTTCCAAATTATTTGTAAACCTATCATAGTCATAACATGTGAGGAAAATATTGCATAAAACATAGCTTGAGACAAAAGAACATAATCATGCATACATTAAAATCATGAGGAACAATGGGAGATTTCTATAACCGACATACCCCATATGAGCACACATGGAGCCCGACCTGTCAACCTAGTCGGGAGGTCGTCCATACCTTGCCAAGGGTATGAACCATGAAAGGCGTGATATCACTCGTGAATGCCCCGTAGAGCATAGAGGACAGTCACTGAGGAGGTCCCAACATAACCTACGGTGGCTTGTAGTTCTGAGATTCGAGGCGTAACCTAGGCCTCGAACCTACTCGGTGATAAGTACTACTCCCAAAACATGCAACATTCTCATAGAAATTAATACATGAAATGCATGACTAGTTAAATCGTGAGAATCATATCATGCTTGAGCATTTGTAATACTAGCCATGGAATTGGGCCCGTTAATCGTCCAAAAATCATAGTTCATAAATCACAAGTGACATGTGGGCATTGCCCATAATTTCAATCATACTTGAAATGCTTAAATTTATAGGAAACATGATCATAGTAACATGAGTAGTTGAAAACATGCTTAAATTCAAGAGTTCATATACAACTTGAGAGAAAATTTGGGCACATGTGCTTTTAGGGATTAAATCATCAAATAATGAATAAAATAAGTGAAAACAACCCAATAATTCGAACCCACGATTTAAGACATACTAAAACATGCTCATATCGATTTTTGAGGAACCATACATTTAGGTTATGACCCATCAAAAGTTGGTAACTTAAACATAAAATTAGGGAGAAATTAGGCGTGGGTAAGGACTAAACTACCCATTCAAAACCCCATATATCGGAAATTACATGATTCTCAAGTCCCTTGAAAAAATCCTAGGTGAAAAAATGAAGAATTGGAGAAGAACACTTGAATCTCCTCCTACTCCCTCCTCTAGTTCTTGCAAATGCCAAATGAGACTTAGTATGAGTTTTTCCTCCTTAAAAGACCCTGTCCCGACCTCAAAAGGATGTGATTTAGGGTCCAAAAGTGTAGAAAAGTAAAAATTGCCCTTAATGAAATTTTCTTGAAAAATAGGTCTGGCCCCAACCACGACTCATACCACGAGTCATACCACGAAGTCACGACTCGTGGTCACCTCACCACTTTTCAATCTTCTGAATCTGGCCACGACTCACATAGCACGACTCGTAGTACAATCCTACGGGTCGTACTGTCAGTCGTGGTACCATTCACCCATACAAAATACGACTTAACCACAACTCCTCATCACGACTCGTTGCTACATCCTACGAGTTGTACCATGACCTGTGACGACTCACTCTGGCACCATAGAGAAATTCACCACGACTCCTAACCACGAGTCGTACCCACACGCCATGACTCATAGGACTACTCATCGTATGACCATAGGCTCCCGAACTCATCAAGACTCGAGTCACGAGTCATAGGTCCTCACCACTATTCGTACCTCAAGTCGTACTGGTGAAAAATTTTAGGTTTCTGCAGTTTTCAACTTCAACTCCCAGGTCTATTCTTAGGCCCCTTCCGGGGTATTACAATATCTCCCCCTTGGAAATATTCATCCTCGAATGTAGGAAACAATCAGCAACAGAAACATACAATTACCATATGCAAATTCTGATCATTTAAGAGAAATTGATGGATTGACTACCCCTGATAAGAACTACATAGTTGGAATGAATTCAGACATCACATGCATATATCATATCATAAAATAAACTTTCACGCATGAATGGAACATAAAAAGCTGATTAGAGGTTTAGGGAAAAAGCTGATACCTCAAACTGAAACTGGGCCGGTAGGGAACAGGTCGGGGTATTTAGCCATCATATCTGCTTCAGCTTCCCATGTAGCTCCCTCAACATGCTGATTTCTCCATAACACCTTTACTGAAGCTACTTCCTTTTTCCTCAGCTTTCGAACCCGATTATCCAAGATTGCAACAGGAATTTCTTCATAACTAAGGCTATCCTTCACGCCAACCTTTCCACTGGAACCACCAAGGCTAGATCTCCCAAGTAGTTTATCAAGAGCTATACGTTAAATATAGGATGAACTGAAGCCAACTCTGATGGTAACTTAACTCATAAGCTACCTTACCCACTCATCTCATTATCCAATAGGGGCCAATATAGCGGGGGCTGAGTTTCCCCTTCTTTCCAAATCTCATCACTCCCTTTATGGGAGATACCTTCAGAAACACCCAATCATCGATCTCGAACTCAAGCTCCCTACTACTCACATCTGCATAAGACTTTTGGTGACTTTGAGCCATTTTCAGCCTTCCTCTTATTAATTGAAGTTTCTCCATAGCCTCATGGACTGAATTTGGACCCACTAATGAAGCCTCGCCCACTTTAAACCACCAAATGGGCGATCTACACCTTCGACTGTAAAGAGCCTCGAACGGTGCCATTTGAATGCTGGAGTGATAGTTGTTGTTGTAGGCAAACTCAATAAGAGGCAAGTGCTCGTCCCAACTACCCTTGAAGTCAATGACACAAGCTCTTAACATGTCCTCAAGAGTCTGGATAGTCCGCTCTGCCTGACCATCTGTTTGCGGATGACATGCTGTGCTAAGCTTGACATGGGTGCTAAGTCCCTTTTGAAACGATCTCTAGAACTGGTAGGGGAACTAAGTACCTCTATCCGATATAATGGACAAGGGCACTCCATGCAATCTAACCAACTCTCAAATGTACAGCTTTGCATAATCTTCTGCTGAATCGGTGGTTTTGACCTGTAGGAAATGAGCAGCCTTGGTCAACTTGTCCACCACTACCCAAATGTAGTCATACTGTCTACGTGTGCAGGGAAAACTTGTTACAAAGTCCATGTTGATCTCTTCCCACTTCCAAGTAGGAATGTTGATTTCTTGATCTACACCCCCCGGTCTCTGATGCTCGACTTTCACTTGTTGGAAAGTTGGGCACTAGGCTACAAATTCTGCAATGTCCCGCTTCATGCCATTCCACCAGTAGATTTCCCGCAAGGCGTGATACATTTTGGTGGCTCCTGGATGTATAGAATATCTAGTTTCGTGAGCCTCATGCAACATCCAACTCCTCAAATCCCCCACGTTCAGAACACATAAGCGACCCTAGTAGCGAAGCAGACCATCTCCCCCTTTGGAGAAGGCTTCTACCTTCTGACTCTGAACAACTTCTTCAACTTTACCAACATTGGATCTTCATCTTTCTTAGACTACACCTCTATTACCAAGGATGACTCTGACCTGTTCTGAACTACCACCCCACCATCAGTCGAACCAACTAACCTAACTCCCAACCGAGCAAGTCGATGTACCTCCTTTACCAGATCCTTCTTGTCTTCACTCACATGTGACAAACTTCCCATAGAAAGTCTACTAAGGGCATCTACTACCACATTGGCCTTACCCTGGTGGTAAAGGACACTTTTGTCGTAATCCTTTAAGTAGATCCAACCACCTCCATTGTCAAAGATTTAGTTCCTTTTGGGTGAACACATATTGTAAGCTCTTGTGGTCCGTGAATACATCTACAAGAACCCCATACAAGTAGTGTCACCATTTCTTCAAAGCAAATATCACCGCGGCCAACTCAATATCATGGGTTGGGTAATTCTTCTCATGAGTTTTTAACTGTCTGGAAGAATATGCTACAACTTTCCCATGCTGCATCAATACATATCCCAGTCCGACCCTCGAAGCGTCACAATATACAACGAAGCCATTGGTACCCTCCGGTAAAGTCAACACCATTGCTGAAGTGAGTGTTGCCTTCAATTCCTGGAAGCTCTTCTCACAAGCCTCCGACCATTGGAACTTTATCTTTTTCTAAGTCAATATAGTCAATGGGGCAGCAATGGATGAGAAACCTTCCACAAACCTTCGATATTAACCCGCTAATCCCAAAAAGCTTCTGATCTCCGAAGGGTTTACCGGTCTAGGCCAGTTCTTTACTGCCTCTATTTTCTGGGAGTCCACCCTTATACCTTCGCTTGACACTACATGTCTCAAGAATGCAACTGATTTCAGCCAGAATTCACATTTGCTAAACTTGGTGTGTAGCTGGTTATCCCTGAGGGTCTGAAGTGTTACCCTCAGGTGTGCGGCATGCTCCTCCTTGCTCCTGGAGTATATTAATATGTCGTCGATGAACACGATCACGAATGTGTCCATATATGCCTTGAATACCTTGTTAATTAGATCCATAAAAGTTGTAAGGACATTGGTTAGTCCAAAAGACATAACAACGATTTCATAATGGCCATACCGGGTTTTAAAAGCAATCTTTGGGATATCGCTCTCCCGAACCCTGAGCTGGTGATACCCGGACCTGAGATCTATCTTGGAGAAATATTTGGCACCCTGAAGCTGATCGAATAGGTCATCAATCCTGGGTAAAGGGTATCTATTCTTGATGGTGACCTTGTTCAATTTCCTATAGTCAATACACATCCGAAGAGAACCGTCTTTCTTTTGGATGAGCAACACCGGGGCACCCCATGGGGACTTACTCGGTCTAATGAAACCCTTATCCAGCAAATCCTACAACTTCTCCTTTAACTCTTTTAGCTCGGCTGGGGCCATTTGGTAGGGAGGAATTTATATGGGATGCGTGTCAGGTAAAGGATCAATCTCAAAATCAATCTCCCTCTTGGGACGAACACCTAGTAGTTCATCTGGAAATACCTCGGGATATTCACACACCACAGCGACTGACTGAATGGTCGGGGTCTTGCATGTGACATCCTTAACCCTAACCAAATGGTTTATACACCCCTTGGAAATAATTTTTCTAGCCTTGAGGTAGGAGATAAAGCGACCTATAGGTACTGCTAAACTACCCCTCCATTCTAAAGCTAGTTCACTTGGAAATCGAAACACCACCGCTCAAATTCTATAGTTAACAGATGCATAACATGAAAATAACCAATCCATGCCCAAGATGATGTCTAAATCGGTCATAGTGAATTCTACTAAGTTTGCAGAGGTAATCTTACGCAATGCTGTAACGGGGAAACCTCTATATACCCGCCTCGCTATGACTAAATCACCAACCAGAGTAGATACAAAAAATGGTTCTGACAAAATTTCAGGACTGACTCCAAAGTGACTAGCAATGTAAGGTGTCACAAAAGAAAGTGTGGCTCTTGGATCTAACAAAGCATAAGCATCAATAAGAAAGACTCGCAACATACCCACAACCACCTCCAGAGAAGTCTCCTACTCCTGTCGAGATCCAAGTGCATAAAATTGGTTCTGGCGCTGGCTGCCAGCTGAACCAGTCGAAGCACCCTGTTGAGTCTGACGTGCCACTGGAACTGCTGAACTAGCTGCTGAAGTGCAGGATCCACCACCCCCCGACGTAGCTGCGGGACAATCCCTGAGTCTGTGCCCAGGTTTGCCATACCGAAACAAGCATCTGAACCCACCAAACATTTCCTTGGGTTATTTTTCCACAATTAGCACAAGATGGAAACGTGCACTCTGTGCGCATGCTATTTTGACTCCTCGAGCCTGAGGACCTGCTCCTCTGACCGTCTTGTGGCCCGGATGGGGTACTGGCTGAAGATGGTGCTGGTGTAATGGACCTGTGCTGGGACTGCTGGTGAGGTCCACCCCCTGGCCTCTGCTGGTAGAACCTGTGGCTAATTGTTCTGGCTCTCTTGGCCTTTCTCTGCCTCATATGAGTTGCTTCCATCTGCTGGGCATAGAGGACTATTAGTGGGTAGTCCATATCTTGATGAAGCATGGTTGTTCTGCAATCCTTATCCAGATACTCAGCTACTCCCTGCACGAATCTTCTCACCCGCGCCCTCTGGTCCATTACTAGCTCCAGGGAATACTTTGACAGGCGAGTGAACTCAAGTGAATATTCTAGAACCATCATCTTTCCCTGCTTGAGGTTAACAAAATTGATTTCTTTCAATTCCCCCATCTCCCGAGGGAAGAACTTATCGAGAAAGGCCATGTGGAATTCACCCCAGCTGATAGGACCCGCTCCCGCTGCCCTGCTATCCCTCCATTGCTTGAACCAAATGAAGGAGACCTCCTTTACTTGATATGAGGCCAAGTCCACATACTCCTCATTTGTCACCCCCATCACCTGAGTGACCTTCAAAATTCCCTCAATGAACTCATGTGGATCCTCGTCCACCTTTTCCCCTGTGAACTCGAGAGGGTTGATCCTTAGAAAGTCCCTGATCCGAGCCATCGCTGCATTGTCGTTCTAAGGAATATGTGCAACATCTTGTTGGTTAACCTGAGCATTCAAAGCCTGCACCAACGTTTGAATTGCTGCCCAAAAATCAGCATGGGAAGCTGGCTCAGGTGCATGCGGCTCCTAAACAGGGGGGCTTGCTGACGCCCATTATCATTGCCACCCCCATGGCCTTCATCATTTCTGTTCCTCCTTCCATTTATCCTTCTGGGAGCCATAATTTTCTGCAATCGCGAAAAGAACAAATTAGAAGGATGAAGAGATTTTGACCGCACGACATAGATCAACAAAGAAGGGAAATTTCCCAAAACGTATTGTAGCCCGTTTGTCATAAGTGTGGCACATTTCACACCCATGAAAAAGGCTCTACTTAATGCGGCTTTCAAACACCCTAGGACACTTCAAACCTATTTCTCTGATACCAAGTTTGTCACGGCCTGAGAGTATACCCGGATCATAGAAACGGGACAAGGAGCCCCAAAGACTCCAAGTCAACCCATGGCATGAACGTATATCTAATTGATTCACATAAGGCAAAAAGCTTAACTTAATAGTCATGAACTAACTGAAATCGTAACATGATATATAAGAAACAACAATACAAGATCCAAACCTAAACGGTTGAATACTACACATATGTTTGAAAGCCTATAATCACAATAGACGGGTTGAAGGGACAAGACCCCAACTAACCCCAACATTCTGAAAACAAAAGACAACCATAGTCCGAACATGAAGCCCTCGAATCATGATGACTCACCACTAAAGTTGAGAGAAAAACTGAGAGCAAGCTAGGGACGATGCTGAACCTTCGAACTGGATCCTGAAAGTATGTGGTTCAATACTTGGAAGGTACCGAGTATGTAGGGTATGCAAAACAATGCTTAAAAACATAAAAGTTAAAGGAATGGGGACATCATGATCATAAGGCTGAAATCATAAGTATATCGTAAGCCTCAATACTTCCAAATTATTCGTAAACCTATCATAGTCATAACATATGAGGAAAACATTTCATAAAACATAGCTTTATCCAAAAGAAATAATCATGCATACATTAAAACCATGAGGAACAATGAGAGATTTCTATAACCGACATACCCCATATGAGCACACATAGAGCCTGACTTGTAAACCTAGTTGGGAGGTCGTCCATACCTTTAAAAGGGTATGAACCATGAAAGTCATGATATCACTCGTGAAGGCCCCGTAGGGCATAGGGGACAATCACTAAGGAGTTCCAAGCATAACCTGAGGTGGCACGTAGTTCTGAGATTCAGAGCGTAACCTAGGCCTCGAACCTACTCTGTGATAAGCACTACTCCCAAAACATGCAACGTGCTCATAGAAATTCATACATAACATGCATGGCTAGTTAAATCGTAAGAATCATATCATGCTTGAGCATTTTAATACTAGCCATGGAATTGGGCCTGTGAATCGGCCAAAAATTATAGTTCATAAATCACAAGCGACATGTGGGAATTGCCCATAATTTCAATCATACTTGGAATGCTTAAATTTATAGGAAACAGGATCATAGTAACATGAGTAGTTGAAAACATACTTAAATTCAAGAGTTCATATCATGCTTGAAATAAAATTTGAGAACATGTGCTTTTAGGGATTAAATCATCAAATAATGAATAAAATAAGTGAAAACAGACCAATAATTCAAACCCATGATTTATGACATACTATAACAAGCTCATATCAATTTTTGAGGAAACATACATTTGGATTATGACCCATCAAAAGTTTGTAACTTAAAAATAGAATTAGGAAGAAATTGGGCATGGGTAGGGACTAAACTACCCATTCAAAACCCTACATACCTAGAATTACGTGATTCTTAACTCCCTTGAAAAACCCTAGGTGAAAACTTGAAGAATTGAGAAGAACACTTAAATCTCCTCCTACTCCCTCCTCTAGTTCTTGCAAATGCCAAATGAGACTTAGTATGAGTTTTTCCTCCTTAAAAGACCCTGTCCCGACCTCAAAACAACATGGTTTAGGGTCCAAAAATGTAGAGAGTCAAAATTGCCCTTAATGGAATTTCCCTGAAAAACAGGTCTGGCCCCGACCACGAGTCGTTCCATAAAGTCACGACTCATGGTCACCTCACCACTTTTCAATCTTCTGAATCTGGCCACGACTCGCATACCATGACTCATAGTACTATCCTACGGGTCATACTATCAGTCGTGGTACCATTCATCCATACCAAATACGACTTAACCACAACTCCTCACCAAGACTCATGCTACATCCTACGTCGTATCATGACCCCTGACGACTCACTCTGGCACTACTGAAAAATTCACGACTCCTAACCTCGAGTTGTACCCACACGCCACGACTCGTAGGACTACTTGTGGTATGACCTCAGGCTCCCGAACTCATCATGACTCGAGTCACGAGTCGTAGGTCCTCACCACGATTCATACCTCAAGTCCTCACCACGATTCATACCACGATTCTAGATTTTCTACAGTTTTCAACTTCAACTCCTGGGTCTATTCTTAGGCCCCTTCTGGGGTATTACAATATGTTTTGCTAGAATACTAGTGTGTGATAGACCAGGGGTTGACTTGGGGTCACTTGTGACCTCAAGTACCGTGTTACGCCTAGGGTGTAGACACATTAGAGTGATAGGTTTAGAGTATCCTCGAAATATTTGAAAGTCGCATCAAGTAGAGTCCTTTTCATGGGTGTGAAGCGCGCCACACTTATGACGAGGGGGCTACGAGATGTTATTAGGAAAAACTCTCTTTTGTTCATACTCTTTATCGTGCGTTAAAGTTCCATTCCAGAAATTTCCTTCTAACTCGTGCTCTGTTTCATTTCAATGAATCATGCCTCCTAGACACGGTAATGAAAGAAGGTCCGGAAGCGCCAATAGACTGGCCCCACCAGCCCCTCAGGATGATTCAGTATCTACCGCCGAATTCAGGGCGACCATCTAACTGGTTGCCCAAACAGTTACCAACCATGTGAACCAGCAAGTGGTGTTGATGAACACCAATGGGTCTGCAACAGCTGCTAGGGTGAGGGACTTCATCCATATGAACCCTCTATCTTTTCAGGGATCCAAAGTAGGGGAGGATCCCCAAGAGTTCATGAATGAAATCAGGAAGATTACCCGCATTATGGGTGTTAACTCCTCTGAGAGTGCTGATCTAGCTGCCTACTAGCTAAAAAGGGTAGTTCAGGTCTGGTATGAATAGTGGAAGGAGTGGCAGCCAGCGGGAGCAAGACCGGTAGAGTGGGAGGAGTTCCACACAGCTTTCCTGGGCAGATTTTTCCCTCGGGAGCTGAGGGAGGCAAAAATGGCGGAGTTTATGAACTTGAGACAGGGCAATAAAATAGTGGAGGAGTATGCTCTAGAGTTTACCAAGCTGTCTAAGTACGCTCCAGAGATGGTAGCTGAGCTAAGGGCTCGCATGCTGAAATTTGTGAACGGGGTGTCGAATCTGGTCCTAAAGGAGTGCAGGACAGCGATGTTGATTAAAGATATGGACCTCTCCATCTTGATTGTCTATGCCCAATAGATTTAAGCTGAAAATATGAAGGATATAGAGCAAAAGAACAAACTGGCAAGGACTGTCCAGTCAGATTATGGCCATCAGAGGTCTAGCGGTAGTAACCGCCCGCAGCAGCAACAACAGCAGCAGAGAGCCCCAGGACCCAGTTCAGCCAACGTCCCAAAATTTTGGTCCCGCCAAGATCGGAGGGGTGCATTATCTTGCACTCAGTCTCAGACCCACAGTACTGGGGATAGGTATCCAGCTCATCCCAAGTGTGGCAAGAACCACCCGAGAGAGTGCCCTCAAGGTCGAGAGGGCTGTTTCAGTTGTGGAAAGCTCAGACATCGGCTCAATGAGTGCGCATCAGCCAGGCGAGGGAGATCACAATATACCTCATCATCAGCTCCATCTGGTCGACCAGCCTAGCAGGCTAACACATCAGGTGTGAATGGCGGTCAGTGCCAAAACTATTTCTATTCTCTATCTTCCCATCAGGATCAGGAGAGTTCACTTGACGTAGTCATAGGTAAGTTACGTCTCTTTCATCTAGACATATATGCCCTCCTAGATCCAGGAGCCACTCTTTCATTTATGACTCCCTACATAGAAGTCCAATTCAATATCTATCTGGAGGTCCTCTCAGAACCATTCTCAGTCTCCACCCAGTTGGCGAGTCAGTTAGAGCCAGCCGGGTGTATAGGAACTGCCCAGTCTTAGTCCTGAATAAAGTCATCCCAGCTAACCTCATAGAGTTAGATATGGTCGATTTTGACCTTATCCTGGGAATGGATTGGTTACACTCCTTCTATTCCTCAGTTGATTGGCGAACTAGAGTTGTCAAGTTCCAGTTTTAAAATGAACCAGTGTTAGAATGGACGGGCAGCAGTTCAGCGCCTAAGGGTAGGTTTATTTCCTACCTTAAGGCCCAAAAACTCATCTCCAAAGGATGTTTCTATCATCTAGTTTGAGTCAAGGTTTCTAACTCTGAGACCCCAACTATCCAGTCAGTTCCAGTAGTCAGTGAGTTCCCAGATGTATTTCTTGAGGATCTTCCCGGAGTTCCCCCTGAGCAGGAAATAGACTTCGAGATAGACCTTCTCCCAGATACTCAGCCCATCTCCATCCCTCCTAACAGAATGGCTCCAAATGAGCTTAAGGAGTTGAAAGAGCGGTTAAAAGATCTTCTTGACAAGGGTTTTATAGACCCAGTATCTCTCCCTGGGGTTCCCCAGTGTTATTCATGCATAAGAAGAAAGGTATCCTCAAAATGTGCATAGATTACCGTTAGCTGAACAAAGTCACAATCAAGAACAGGTATCCCCTGCCCAGAATTGATGACCTGTTCGACAAACATTAGGGAGCCAGTTGTTTCTCAAAAATTGATCTCAGGTTAGGGTATCATCAGCTAAGGGTCAGAGAGGGTGACATACCGAAAGCAGCATTCAAAACTCGAAACGATCACTATGAGTTTATGGTGATGTCCTTCAGGCTAACAAACCCCCCAGATGCCTTCATGGATTTAATGAATAGAGTCTTCAAGCCGTATCTGGATATGTTCATTATTGAATTTATCGATGATATTCTGGTATACTACAGAAATGAGGAAGAGCATGCCAATCACCTAAGATTAGCATTACAGACACTCCAAGACTGCCAGTTGTTTGCCAAGTTCAGCAAGTGAGAATTCTGGTTAAAGTCTATGACCTTGTTAGGTTATATGATCTCAAGAGAAAGGAATTCAAGTAGACCCTCACAAAATAGCACCGTAAAAGATTGGCCCAGACTTACCTCTCCAACGGAATCAGGAGTTTCCTAGGTTTGGGGGGGTTATTACCGACGGTTTGTGGAAGATTTCTCCTCTATAGCATCTCCTTTGACTAATTTAACTCAGAAGAAGGTGAAATTTCAGTTGTCGGATGAGTGTGAGAAGAGTTTCCAGGATTTAAATACTCGACTCACTATTGCTCCAGTTCTGACCCTGCCAGAAGGAACAGATGGATTGGTTGTTTATTGCGATGCTTTCAGAGTTGGGCTCGGATGCGTTCTGATTCAGTGGGGAAAAGTGATAGCCTACGATTCTAGATAGCTCAAAGTTAATAAGGAGAACTATCCAACTCATGACTTGGAACTGGCAGTGGTGGTGTTTGCGATAAAGATATGGAGGCATTACATATATGGAGCTCACGTAGATGTGCTTACAAAGCATAAGAGTCTTCAGCACGTGCTGAGTTAGAAGGATCTAAATCTGCGTCAGAGAAGGTGGTTGGAGTTGCTAAAGGACTATGACATGAGTGTGCTATATCACCCGGTAAAGCCAATGTGATGGCTAACTCCCTAAACACACGGTCTATAGGGAGTGTGGCTCACATTGAGGAAGGCAAGAAGGAGTTAGCGAAGGATGTTCACAGACTAGCCCGGTTAGGGGTGCAGTTGGTGGATTAAGGCAAAGGTGGTGTGGTAATTCAAAGTGGATCGGATTCATCCTTGGTAGTTGAATTCAAGTCCAGACAGGATGAGGATCCCATCTTACTTAAACTTAAGGGAGCAGTTCTCAGAAAAGAAATAGAGGCTTTCTCCTGGGGGGAGATGGGGTACTCCGCTACTAGGGCAGGTTGTGTGTACCGGATGTTGATGAGTTGAGACAATAGATATTTGCTGAAGCGCATAGTTCTAGATATTCCATTCACCCTGGTGCTACTAATATGTATTGTGATTTACAGGATATTTACTGGTGGAACGACATGGAAAGAGATATCGCTGAATTTGTAGCTAAGTGCCCGAACTACCAACAAGTTAAGGTGGAACACCAGAGACCAGGAGGTATGACTCAAGACATAAGTATACCCACATGAAAGTGGGAAGAAGTAAATATGGATTTCATTACGGGTCTACCTCGAACTCGTCAGTAGCATGACTTAATCTGGGTAGTAGTAGACCAGATGACTAAGTCAACATATTTCCTCCCAGTCAAAACCATAGACTCCGCTGAGGATTATGCCAGACTATACATCCGAGAGCTAGTTACACTCCATGGGATGCCTTTATCTATCATTTCAGAGAGGGACTCAGTTCACCTCACACTTCTGGAAATCCTTTCAAAATGGGCTAGGCACTCAAGTCAAGCTCTGCATAGCTTTTTACCCGCAGACCGATGGGCAAGATGAGCGGACTATTGAGACCCTAGAAGATATGCTAAGAGCGTGCGCGATCGATTTAAAGGGTAATTGGAATTACCATTTTCCTCTTATAGAGTTTGCGTACAACAACAGCTACCACTCTAGCATTCAGATGGCACCATTTGAAGCATTATATGGTAGGAGGTGTAGACCTCCTATAGGGTGGTTGGAGGTTGGTGAAGCTACTCTGATAGGGCCAGACTCAGTTCACGAGGCAATGTAGAAAGTTCTACTCATCCGAGAAAGGTTGAAAACAACTCAGAGTCATCAGAAATATTATGCCGATGTGCGGAGAAGAGAGTTGAAGTTTGCAGTTGATGACTTGATTTACCTAAAAATTTCACCCATGAAAAGGGTCATGAGGTTTTGAAAGAAGGGGAAGCTCAGTCCGAGGTATGTGAGACCTTATTGAATTTTGAGGCATATCGGCAATGTAGCCTATGAGCTTGAATTACCTTCAGAACTAGCAACTTACACCCAATTTTCCATGTGTCATTTTTGAAGAAGTGCATCGGAGATCAAACCTCAGTTGTGTCGTTGGACAGTATAAGAATAAAAGATAGTCTCTCATATGAGGAAATATCAGTCCAGATCCTTGACCGTTAGGTTCGTAAGCTGAGGAACAAGGAAATAGCTTTAGTCAAATTCGTATGGAGAATCAATAGGTTGAGGGAGCTACGTGAGAGGCCGAAGCAAATATGATGGCCAAATACCCGCACTTGTTCTCTACCGATGCTGTTATATCTTAAAATGTTAGTTTCACCTTAGAAACTGATCTAGTTGTTGGATTAATATCATGTTTATAAGTTTCCTTTACGACTCTAGATGTATGTATGAAAAGTGAATTCAGTTCAGTTATGTATTGTGAAATAGAGGTAGTCATTCCGACAGTTTTGGAGTTAAATGAATAGTGTTTGAAAGCTATGATTGTATTTTTTTCTGCTTTCCTATGTGTTTACTAACATTCGTGGACGAATGTTTCAAAAGGGGAGATATTGTAATGCCCCAAAAACTCAAAGACTAGATACGAGACATAAATCAGAAAATCTGAAAATCTGCAGAAATTTGTCACAGAACCACTCACCTAACGGGTCATTGTGAGACCTAACGACTCATTAGGTCAATCGTGAGAAGGAGGAGTAAGTATTGGTAAGTGAGAAGTAGTGTAGTTGACGGATGGTGACCACGATTCCTAGTCACTAATAACGACTCGTTATGTCCCCCGTTACCAGCCCTAGTCAGTTGTTAGGCAGTGCACCTAACGAGTATCACCACGAGTCGTCATCACTGGTAACGACTCCTTATGTGACTCGTGGTCGAGCCTAGTATAGAAGCTTCAGAAGTGAGACGGGGTGGTCCTCACGACTGGTGACCACGAGTCATGGTTAGTGACCAAGACTCATTAGGTCCCTCGTGGTGACCTACAGAGAATTCCGATAGTGTACTCCATGGGTCTGACCACGAGTCATGGTCAGTCACCATGACTCGTTAGGTCACCCGTTAGGGTCCCCTTTATGTTTTTCCCAGCGATTTTCTAAGGGCTATTTAGTAATTTCCTACTCTCCTAATCTTTAAACTACATTGTTTTGGATGTAAATTCAGACTTATTAGAGGGTTTGAACGGTTCCTTCCATCCTTCCCACATTTATTCTAAGAAAAACACCGAAAGTTCTCTCAAGAAACTTTCAAGCAGTCTTAGGGTTTTCCTTTATTGCATCATTTTTAATCTTCTTCTCCAAGGAATTCTTAGCCAGGTATGTGGGAATTAAACAAGAGAAGTTGTTCTTCCCTTGTGTCCTCCAAAACCCTCCCATAGTTTCTCTATCAGTTTTAGCCCTGAGTTTTCGAATACGCAAAAATTATATGTCATTATTCGTTAATTCCATATAGAATGATGTCCTTGCTTATTATTGATATGGTCTCCATCAATTCTTACCTGAATTGTTGACGTTCTCGCCAAAGTGAATTTAAGCCCTAACTTTCAAGTAATGATTTTTTGTTTATGAAATTCCATCTAGTGAATGAAGAATGTTTTGGGCTGAATTTCCTTGTAATTCTTATTATATATATATATATATGATGAGAAAATATTCCATTGATAAGGTGATTTTAGCCTTATCGAACGAGATTTGTTTATATCTTAAGATTTTTCCATATTATGAAATTCCCATGTTGTTGGAATAAGTCGAATTATCTATTACCTGCTTAGTAGTTCAGTTCAGTTAGAACGTAGAACCTCTTCAGAACTATTCAGAGATTGTCAACTTATCAGTTTGACTTCAGTCTTTTCCCGAAGTGTCAGTGGTGCCTATCAGTTATCAGAATCAGACTCAGAATCTAGTTTATCAGTCCATTAGGCGGTCATGACATTTTAGATATATAGCTATGACTATCCTCAGGACCCCAGTTCAGTTTACAGTTGTTCTTAGATGGTTACAACGCTTCCTGATATGCAGCTCTGACCAGTCTAGAACCCAGTTTCAGAATCTGGTCAGATAGGACTCTCATGGATACTTTCAGTTATATGTCCCTGACTAGTCTTGGACCCCAGTTTCAAGCTATCAGCTTAGCAGTTCAGTATAGGTTTCCAGTGGGAGTAGAACTTACCATCGAGCGGGCCAGGGTTCCAGCGCACCCAGGTTCCCAGACCTACGTTGCCAGCATAGGTTACAATATTACTTGGCCTGATTGGCCCCAGACTCTTGTGATCACCCAGTTCATGCCTTTATACCCTGGAAAGGTATATTAGGTCCTACCGGTGGGGTGTATACATCGGACTCCACATCTAGATAACGTGGTTATATGTCGATTATAGACTCTCCCACTAGCTAGTTCAATTCTGTCTCATTTTTTATAGTTCAACTCAATTCAGATCAGTTTAGTGTGATCTCTCAGACTCAAAACCTTCAGATCTAGGGCATGTCTTTGACCACCAGATAGGTTTGTTTTGACCATCTCAGTTTCTTTAGATGATTTCAGTTCAGATAATTAGTTGGTAATTGCATGTCTTTCCAGTTCAGTCACTTACATTTATCAGTATGTTCCTCTCATATATTCATTACATTCAAAGTACTGACGCATACTTTTATGCTGTATAATTTCATGATACAACTGCAGGTTCTCAGAATCAGCATCGCTAGTCGCCATAGTCCAGATTCTCCACCTCAGCAAGGAAGTGTGAGCCCTCATCATCTGAGGGCATTATTTTATTTATTTCAGTCATTTATTAGTTTCAGTTAGACTTTGAGTTAGCTGGGGGCTTGTCCCAGCAACTCCTCAGTTAGATGGCTTTCAGACAAACATGATGTTCTTTCAAAATTATCAGTATTATTCAAATATTTTGACCTTTATGTTTTCATACTTGACTTTTGTAAATGTTTTATTATTTCAAAGTTACGCTATGCATTTTTACTCAGAATACCAGTGTATGATAGACCAAGGGTTGACTTGGGGTCACTTGTGACTTCAAGTACCGTGTTACGTCGAGGGTGTAGGCTTTGGTCGTGACAAACTTGGTATCAGAGCACTAGGTTTAGAGTATCCTCAGAATTTCTCAAAGCAGCATCGAGTAGAGTAATTTTCATGGGTGTGAAGCGCGCCACACTTATGACGAGGAGGCTATGAGATGTTATTAGGAAAAGTCTCTTTTATTCATACTCTTTATCCTGCGTTAAAGTTCAATTCCAGAAATTTCCTTCTAATTTGTGCTCTATTTCATTCAGTGAACCATTCCTCCCAAACATGGTAATGAAAGAAAGGATGCCAATGTAAACAGACCTGCCCCACCATCCCTGACAGCTCCTCAAGATGATTTGGTGTCTACCGCCGAATTTAGGGAGGCCATTCATCTGCTGGCCCAAACAGTCACCAACCAGGTGAACCAGCAAGTCGTTCCGGTGAACACCAATGGGTCTGTAGTAGCTACGAGGGTGCGGGACTTCACCCGGATGAACCCCCCAGATTTTCATGAAACATAGGTGGGAGAGGACCCATAAGGGTTTGTAGACGAGATTAGGAAAATCACCCAAATTATGGGTGTCAGTCCCTCTGAGAGTGCCGACTTGGTTGCCTACCAGATGAAAGGGGTAGCTCAAGTCTGGCATGACCAGTAGAAGGAAGGGCGGCCAGTGGGAGAAGGACTAGTGGAGTGCGAAGAATTTCACATAGCTTTCCTGGACATATTTTTCCCTCGGGAGCCAAGGGAGGCAAAAATGGTGGAGTTTATGAATTTGAGACAGGGCAATAGAACTGTGGAGGAGTATGCTCTGGAGTTTACAAGGCTATCTAAGTATGCTCCAAATATTGTAGCCGACCCAAGGGATCAAATGCTGAAGTTTGTAAATGGAGTGTCAAATCTGGTCCTCAAGGAGTGCAGGACCACGATGCTGATTAAGGACATGGACCTTTAGAGCTTTATTGTTTATGACCAAAAGATTGAGGTTGAAAAGTTGAAGGATATGGAGCGAAAGAACAAACGGGAAAGGACTGGCCAGTCAGATTTCGGCCATCGGAGGTCCAGCGGTAGTAGCACCCACTGCAGCAGTAGTAGTAGCAGAAGAGAGCCCCACCCAGTTTAGCCAGAGCCCCAACCTTTCGGTCCCACCAGGATCGGAGGGGTGGGTCATCTGGCACCTAGTCTCAAACTCATAGTACCAGGAATAGATATCCATCTTGTGCCAAGTGTGGTAGGAACCACTCGGGAGAATGCCTTAAAGGACGAAAGGGTTGTTTTGGGTGTGGACAGCTTGGACACTGTCTTAAGGAGTTCCAGTCAGAAGGGCGAGGGAGATCACAATCCACCACATCATCAGCTCCATCAGGTCGACCAGCCCAACAGGCTAACACATTAGGTACAGATGGCGGTCAGCGCCAAAATCATTTCTATGCTCTATCTTCCTGTCAAGATCAGGAAAGCTCACTTGACGTAGTTACTGGTATGTTATGTCTCTTCCATCTATACGTGTATGCCCTCTTGGATCCAGGAGCCACTCTTTTGTTCGTGACTCCCTATATAGTAGTCCAGTTCAACATCAGTCCATAGGTCCTATGAAAACCCTTCTCACTCTCCACCCCAGTAGGCGAATCAGTTAGAGCCAGCCGGGTGTATAGGAACTGCCCAGTCTCTGTCCTAAATAAAGTCATTCTAGCTGATCTCGTAGAGCTAGACATGGTCGACTTTGACCTTATTATTGGCATGGATTGTTTACACTCCTGTTATGCCTCAGTTGACTGCAAAACTACAATTGTCAAGTTTTAGTTTCTCAATGAACCAGTGTTAGAATGGTCGGGCAGTAGTTTAGCGCCTAAGGGTTGGTTTATTTCCGACCTTAAGTCCCAGAAACTCATTTCCAAAGGATTTATATATCATCTGGTTCGGGTCAAGGATTCCAACTTTGAGACCCCAACCATTCAGTCAGTTCTAGTTGTCAGCGAGTTCCCAAATGTATTTCCTGAGGATCTTCCCGGAGTTCCCCCTGAACGGGAAATAGACTTTGGAATGGATCTTCTCCCAGACACTCAGCCCATCTCCATCCCTCCTTACAGAATGGCTCCAGCTGAGCTTAAGGAGATAAAGGAGCAATTAAAGGATCTTCTTGATAAGGGTTTTATCAGACCCAACATCTCTCCCTAGGGTGCCCCAGTGCTATTTGTGTGTAAGAAAGACGGTACCCTCAGAATGTGCATAGATTACCGTTAGCTGAACAAGGTCATAGTTAAGAACAAGTACCCTCTACCTAGAATTGATGATCTGTTTGACCAACTTCAGGGAGCCGGTTGTTTCTCCAAGATCGATCTCAGGTTAGGATACCATCAAGTAAGGGTTAGAGAGTGTGACATACCAAAAACAACATTCAGAACTCGGTATGGTGACTACGAGTTTGTGGTGATGTCCTTTGGACTCACCAACGCCTCTGCAGCCTTTATGGACCTGATGAACAAAGTCTTCAAGCAGTATCTGGATATGTTCGTCATTGTATTTATAGACGACATTCTGGTATACTCCAGAAATAAGGAAGAGCATGCAGATCACCTAAGTATAGTGCTTCAAACACTCAGAGACCGCCAGCTGTTTGCCAAATTCAGTAAGTGTGAATTTTGATTAAAGTCCATGACTTTCTTGGATCACATGGTCTCAGGTGAAGGAATACAGGTAGATCCTCATAAGATAGCAGTAGTGAAGGATTGGCCTAGACCTACCTCTCCTACTGAAATCAGGAGTTTCCTGGGCTTAGCGGGTTACTACCGACGGTTTGTGGAAGGTTTCTCCTCCATAGCATCTCCTCTGACTAAGTTAACACAGAAGAAGGTCAAATTTCAGTGGTCGGACGAGTGTGAAAAGAGTTTATATGGGTTGAAGACTCGACACAGTACTGCTCCAGTTTTGACCTTGCCAGAAGGAACATATGGATTGGTTGTTTATTGTGACGCTTCGAGGGTTGGACTCGGTTGCGTTCAGATGCAGCGGGGCAAAGTGATAGCTTATACCTCCAGATAGCTTAAGGTTCATGAGAAGAACTATCCAACTCATTACTTGGAGTTGGCAGCGGTGGTGTTTGCGCTAAAAATATGGAGGCATTACTTATATGGAGCTCATGTAGATGTATTTACGGATCATAAGAGTCTTCAATACGTACTGAGTCAGAAGGATCTAAATCTGCGCCAGAGAAGGTGGTTGGAGTTGCTAAAAGACTATCACATGAGTTTACTATATCACCCGGGCAAAGCTAATGTGGTGGCTGACGCCCTAAGCAAATGGTCATGGGGAGTGTGACTCATATTGAGGAAGACAAAAAGGAGTTAGCAAGGGATGCTGATAGACTAGCCCAGTTGGGGGTGCAGTTGGTGGATTCCGCTGAAGGTGGTATGGTAATGCAGAGATGGTCGGATTCATCCTTAGTAGTTAAGTTAAGTCCAGAAAAGATGAAGATCCAGTCCTACTTAAACTTAAATAAGCAGTTCTCAGAAAGGAGGTTGAGGTTTTCTCCAAAGGGGGAGATGGTGTACTCTGTTACCAGGGAAGATTGTGTGTACCGGATATTGGTGAGTTGAGACAGCAGATACTGGCTGAGGCACACAGCTCGAGATACACCATTCACCCCGGTGCTACAAAAATGTATCGCGATTTGCAGGATATTTATTGGTGGAACGACATGAAAATAGACATTGCTGAATTCATAGCCAAGTGCCCGAACTACCAGCAAGTCAAGGTAGAGCATCAAAGGACAAGAGGCATGACCCAAGATATCAGTATACCCACGTGGAAGTGGGAAGAAGTGAATATGGATTTCATCACGGGTCTACCTAGGACTCGTCAACAGCATGACTCAATCTGGGTGGTAGTAGATCGGATGACTAAGTTAGCTCATTTCCTCCCTGTTAAAACTACAGACTCAGCTGAGGACTATGCCAAACTTTACATCTGAGAGTTAGTCAGAATCCATGGGGTGCCTTTGGCTATCATTTCAGACAGGGGAACGCAGTTCACCTCACAATTCTAGAAGTCCTTTCAGAAGGGACTAGGCACTCAGGTCAAACTCAGCACCGCTTTTCACCCACAGACCGATGGGCAAGCGAAACGGACCATTCAGACCCTAGAAGATATGATAAGAGTGTGGGCGATCGATTTTAATGGTAATTGGGATGACCACGTGCCTCTTATCATGTTTGCGTACAACAACAACTACCATTCTAGTATCCAGATGGCCCCATTTGAAGCATCGTATGGTAGAAGGTGTAGATCTCCTATAGGGTGGTTCAATGTTGGAGAAGCTACCATATAGGGCCAGACTCGGTTCACGAGGCAATGCAGAAAGCTCAGCTCATCCGAGAAAGGTTGAAAATAGCTCAGAGCTGTCAGAAATCTTATGCCGGTGTGTGAAGAAGAGAGTTGGAGTTTGCAGTTGATGATTGGGTATACCTGAAAATTTTGCCCATGAAAGGGGTGATGAGGTTCGGCAAGAAAGGAAAGCTCAGTCCGAGATATGTGGGACATTATAGAATTTTGAGGCATATCAGCAATGTAGCTTATGAGCAAGAGTTACCTTCAGAACTAGCAGTTGTGCACCCAGTTTTCCATGTGTCACTTTTGAAGAAGTGCATCAGAGATCCAACCTCAGTTGTGCCATTGGACAGTGTAGGAATAAAAGATAGTCTCTCATATGAGGAAGTACCAATCTAGATCCTTGACCGTCAGTGCACGTGGGCGGGAGTGAATGCTTGAGTCAAAGTCTTATGGAGAAATCAGCCGGAGTTGAGAGGGAGCTCGTGGGAGGCCAAAGAAGATATGATGGTTAAATACCCACACTTGTTCCCTACCAACTCCAGCACAGCTTGAGATCGTAGTTTTGACCTGAGCTGTTTGATTTTCTGACTTATGAGTTCAGATGTTCAAGTCTCTTTTATGTTTTTGAATGTAGGTATGATAAGTAAATTTAGTTCAATTATGTATTTTTAAACAGTAGTCTTTCCGGCCAGTTTGGAGTTAAATGAAGACGTACATGGAAAGTTTGATTGCTATTTTTCTACTTCCTGTGTGATTTCTAACATTCGGGTAAAAAATGTTTACAAGGGAGATATTGCTAATGTCAAAAAACTCAAAATCAAATTTTGGGACTTAAAATAGGATATCTGGAAAGAAGCGAAAGGCTTTAGGACGGCCCACCTAACGAGGTCGTTAAGTGACCTCACGGCTCGGTAGGTCGGTTGTGGAAGAAGGAGTAAGTTTTGCTGATGAGAGGCAGTTAACCAAATGAGGGACTTTAGAGTCGTGGTCACAGACCACGACAGTAAATCACTCATGGTGAACTTTGAGTTGAGAATTTCATTGGTGGATCAATGTACTTGGCGGGTAGAGACGAGTCGTGGTCCCTAGAAATGACTAGATTATGTTCCCTATTTACCAGCCCTAGTGAGTTTTAGCCCAGTGCACCTAACGAGTGTCACAACGAGTCGTCAGCGTGGTAACGACTCATTAGGTAACTCGTTCTGACTTAGCATAATCTTCGGCGGTGAGCGGTGTGGTCCACGAATGGCCACGAATGATGATCGATGACCACGACTTATTAGGTCCCTCACATGGTGACCTACTGAAACCTATGTGATGCCTAGCAGGAAGTGACCACAGAGTGCGTGGTCGAGGCACCACGACATTAGGTTACCCATTAGGGTCACCTAGCATTTTTTCCGATGAATTTCTAAGGGATAGTTAGTAATTTCCTATTCTCCTAAGCTCTAAACTACATCATTTTGAACATAAATTCAGACTTATTAGAGGGTTTGGACAGTTCTTCCATCATTCTCACGTTTACACTCAAGCTATTGAAGAGAGTTCCTCCAAGAAAACATACCAAGAAAGCTTAGGGTTGTCCTCCGTTCACGGCGGTTCAAGTTCTCTTCTCAAAATATTAGCCGAGGTATGTGCAGAATTCAACAAGGAATTGTCCTTCCTTGTATCCCCAAAATCCTCATAAATTCTCCTATCAGTTTTAGCCTGGGGATTTTCAATTGTAAAAAACATTTTCATGTTGGTTCTCGTTGATTTCATTGGGTTATTGTCCATGCTTATAATTTCATATTATTTTCATCGGTTCTTAATTAAATTGTTGGTGTTCTTGCCAGGGTATTTTACAGCCTTAAATTCTCGAGTAGTGACCGTTTGTGTATTAAAGTTTGTTTAGTTTTTGAAGTATGCTTGGGCTGAATTTCTTAGTGATCCTTATTATATATATTGAAAAATCATTCCATTAATGATAACGATTTTAGCCCTATTGGATGAGATTCCTTTAATTCATGAAACTTCACTATATTATGAAATTTCCCGTGTTATTGGAATGAGTGAGATCTCTATTAGCTGCTTAATGTCTAGTTCCGGTTAGAGCACAGAACCTTCTTAGAACTATCGAGAAAGTGTCAAATGATCAGTTTTGACTCAGATCTTTCTCAGTGTTAGTGGTGTCTCCCGAGTTATCAAAATCAGACTCGAAATCTAGTTTGGTCCATTGGCGGTCATGACATTTAAGATATATAGCTCTGACCAGCCTCGGCCAGTTCAGTTTATAGTTGTTCTTAAGGCAATTATGACGCTTCCAGATATGCAACTCTGACCGAGTCTAGAATCGAGTTTTAGTCTGGTCCGATAAGACTCTCGGGTACTCGAGTTATATGTCCCGACTAGTCTTGGACCCGATTTCGAGCTTTCATCTTAGTAGTTCAGTATAGGTTTCCAGTGGGAGTAGAACATAGCACCGAGCGGGCCAGCGTTCCAGCACACCCAGTTTCCCAAAACTACATTGCCAGCATAGATTACAATATTTACTTGGCCTAGTGGCCCCGAGACTCTTGTGATCACCGATTTATGCCTTTATACCTAGAAGGTATGTTAGGTGCTACCCATTAAGTGTATACATCGATTACATGTCTAGCTCACGTGGTTATTTGGCGGTTATAAGGAGCTCTCCACTAAGTCAGTTCAGTTTTGTCTCGAGGTTTGATAGTTCGGCTCAATTCGGATCGGTTCGGTATGATATCTCGGACTCAAAACCTTTAGATCTGGGCATGTCTTTGACCACCGAGACGGGTCATTTTGACCATCTCGATTACTTAAGATGATTTCAATTCAGATAATTAGTTGGTCATTACATGTCTTTCCAGTTCAGTCACTTACATCTATCAGTATATTCCTCTCACATATTCAGTATATTCAAAGTACCAATAGCACTTTTATGCTGTATTTCATGATCACAGTGCAGGTTCTCGGGGCTCGGCACCGCCCCAGGCGCCACGGTCAGATTCTCCAGCTCAGCTGTGAAGTGTGATTCCTCATCGTTCGAGGGCATTATTTTCTTTCTTTCCCCGGTTGTTTATTAGTTTTAGTTAGACGTTGAGTTATCTGGGAGCTTGTCCAAGAAACTCCTCAGTTAGATAGCTTTAGACGGACATGATTTTCTTTCAAAATTGTGTATTATTCAAATATTTTGAACTTTATGTTTTCAGATCTGACTTTCATAAATGTTTTATGATCTTATTTCAAAGTTCCGTTGTGCATATTTACTCAAAATACCAGTGTATGATAGACCAAGGGTTGACTTGGGGTCACTTGTCACTTCAACTACCGTGTTACGTCCGGGTGTAGGCTGGTCGTGACAATAAATTCAAGAACATCTATACTTGGTCAACTCTTATTAAAGACATTTTCTGATTGTCAAGATCATTAATAAGGAAAAAACTTTTTAAAATCATTTTCCTTTTGTAAAATCTTTTATTTCTTATTTAAATAATTAGTTATTTAGTAATATTCTCTTCGTAGATTTTAATTTGTTATTTTTAACTTAATGTAAGATTCAGTATTTAAGAATTACATAATATTTTTCACTTAAAGGGATAATATATTTTAGGTTAAGACGATAAATATAATTTTTGAATCCATAAGCTATAATTTTTTCTCAAAAAATATTAAAATATTTTACATATTTAGTTTTTTAATTATGTGTTTAATTAAAAACTTCCAAATTTTGAAAAATTCCAAAATTCAACAAGAAATTTTTTTTAATTAAAAACTTATCAATTTAAAATTTAAAATTTTTGAAAATTTTAAACTTAAAAATTTATCAACACGTATTATTCTAATGTAAAACGTATAGGGGCACTTATATTGTGTGACTCTATTTTTGTTACATAAGAAAGCATCAACTTTAATACGTATTTTCTTCAAAGAAAAACTACTTATATTAAAAAAGTGTTATATTATAGTAGTACTGAGCATTTCCACATGAAGGGTTCAACCACTGAAAGGAATAAATTTGCATAAACAGTGTGATGTTAATAAGAATGTGTGGTATTAGTTGACACTGTGCTCATATTTAAATTCTAATGCATCAAATAATTGTTGACACCTAGTTTGTTACAAGAAGTTTTGCACGCCATACCTAAATAAAAAATATTTTTGTAACTATTTATTGCATCAGGAAGGGATATGCGGGCCATTGCTCGAAAGTTCATTGCGACTGGTGATCGTGTCGTAGTTAAAGGTAAGGAGAACTTTGGAAAATTTTCTAACTATAAAATATAATGGATAGCTAGGCATGGTATACATTATGGTAAAGTTCACCGCATAGGGACTTGATTGATACCAATTGCATTAAGAGTTCCGTCGTGCAGTGATTCGGTGATGGAATAATATACTAAGCGTAGTTTTGTTCCCTAGATCTCTAAAAAGAACCTAGTCTAAATTTTTCCAAAATAGAAAATTGTAATTTTAAAATCTAAAGTTGAGAAATCATATATTGATGATTTGGAGCTAGAGTCGATCTTGATTTTTGATAAAATTTTATTTTGAGACCTTTCTATTATGGTATGATTTTGAAATAAAATTAGTCGGGCATAAGGTTGACATTTTAAACTTTGGAGGAAGTATAGCGATATGAGTATCAATAGATTCATATATTCTCATAGAGTATGTTCTTGATAGATTGAGAGTGTTCTTAGGCTTATCGAAATGGAGAGGCGCGTTTGTGGCCGGTTTTATGGAATTTTTATCTGATATTGAAGTTGATTATAAATTACTCTCCATAATGTTGCCCAAGGGATGGTGTAACTCCAAGTCCTAAGACTATACCCCGGATGTGGAGTATGAACTAGCATAAAAATAGGAATTTGTCCTCAATAGAGTCTTAGTACATCTCGTGATGGTGTGGTACAAATTATTGCAAGATACGGACTAGAAGAATCACCATGAACCATGGTATGATAATTACAAATCATTATTTCAGTCGTGAGTTAAGATATTGTAACGCCTCAAATTTTCGGGCTAAGTTTGAAATAGTTCTATGTATGTGGATAGACCCAAACCCGATAAATTTCAAAGAAATTAAGTGTTAAAAGATTAATTATTAAGTGTGAAAAGTGCATTGGGTAAAAATTAAGGTCATAAGGAACCTCTAGCATAGAGTTGAGTTGAGAGCTTCCTACCGATTGAGTCTTCATAAAAGTTTCTACAAGCGTCAAATTTAAACTACCCTAACTCCCATTTTAGAAAGTATTTTCCAGGTGTTCAGCTCACATCAAATTGAATCCTTTGGGTTGTTTCCAATGCATCTGACCTTGCATAAATAAAAAATTCAGAGTAAAAATTTATGAGCAGTTGCTGGAAAACATTGTCAGTTGTCACGACCCAAACATAGGCCCCCGGATCGAATGCGGGACAAAGGAACCCACATTCGAGGCTACAAGTCAACCCATGGAAAGAACATAACTTCTAAATTAACCAATAAAAGCAGAAGATCAATAATAATAAACATAGCGAGGAGTCTAAACATAACATAAAATCTGAACACACAACACGAGTGCGAAATTTGAATACAATCTATATAACACTCTAATTACGATGGAGTTGATGGGACAAGACCCCAGCTAACTCCTTAAATCTGAAACTGAAAACAATACTAAACATAACTGAATAGAAAAGGGCCCTCGAGAGATAAGGATACCACCAATAGAGACTTAGCACTAACTCCGGAACTGGCTAGTATTGAGGCTGAGTCTGAAGATTAGGCCTATTATCATAAATGATATAACATAGAGTATGTAGTCGATACGTGAAATGTATCGAGTATGTCGAGGTAAATGAAACCGCTTAACTAAGTAAAATCATTAAAACATTCATAATATGAAACATAATCAAGATAGAATCTAAGAGTCGAGCGTGCATTCTATATTCTGAAATCATGATCTGAACATAATTGATCATCATAAGTGAATCGAATGACCCAAAGCTAAATCTAATAATCATAAGTAAAGCTGAACATTAGGTCAAACCAGTTGAAAATATAAATACAAGAATATATAAAGAAAAAATTATACTTTATAATTTTTTATATATATATATATATATCATGAATGATAAACATACGAAGTGTGAATCGCGAGGAACAATGGGAGACTTGCCATATAACCGACATTACCATGATAGAGCTTTCGTGGTCCATGGGGACTATCACACTCAGAGTGGGAAGGCGTCTACAAGCCCTGCCGGGGGAGCCAAAGACGCTACCATGATATCAATATAAAGTTGAATACCCTTGGGGAAGGAAAACACAAGGAGGTCCCACATAATCTGATCATACCTAAGTTGGCTCGTAGTTTTGAGGTATAGGTTGACGGCCATAGACTAATACGATGCAGACACTACTCCCAAAAACATGTGTATTCTCTCCATCATTTTTCAAAGAAGCTGACAGTTGTCTAGTGATGAAGCTGAATAATCATATACAAATAAAATCTGAAATCACACATGAGGAGCCTCAGTTCAAACCTAACCTAAGCGGAACATAATTGGGGAGTCTTGACTCTAAAACCATGTGCTAAGCTAATTCGTGAAGTCATAAATCATACTTGAACATATGGGCTTGCCCAATACTTAAACATTCTTGTGCGGATTCATGAAAACATGATCACAGATATGGGTAACTTGAAAACATGCTATTCTCATAAATATCTCATTATAGTTGAACATATATCATAGATCTCAACTTTCATGAACTTCTCGTAGATGGGCATCATAATTTATAAAACTTAAAAATATGATTTATAATTGAAAACATTGTAAAACTTTACCATGAATCATAATTCAATAATAGAAACAGCTGCTTAAAGATCCTGTCATGGTATAAACTTAGGAAATTCATGCATTAGGTTAAAACCACATATGATCAACATATAGATCTCCTTCCAAGTATGAATTTGAGTTTGGAGGTCTATGCATCAATCCCTTGTTTCACTAGCCTTAAGTATTTGAACACTGCGGCCGGATAGCATCAATATTTGAAGATGTTGTTAGTTCATACACTAGTCATGTTATTTTATACTTAGATATAATTTAAAATTTTCAAAAATTTTAAACTTAAAAATTTATCAACACGTATTATTCTAATGTCAAACGAATAGGGCACTTATATTGTGTGGGTTCTTTTTTGTTACACAAGAAACTGTCAACTTTATATATATTTTCTTCAAAGCACAACTACTAATATTTAAAAAGTGTTATATTATCATAGTACTAAGCCTTTCCACACGAAGGGTTCAACCATTAGAAAGGAATAAATTTTATAAACAGTGTGATGTTAATAACAATGTGTTGTACTGGTTGACAACTTGTGCTCATATTTAAATACTAAAGTTTTGCATGCCTTACTACAAATAAAAAATATTTTGTAACTGTTGATCGCATCAGGAAGTGCAATGCCACCATTGCTCAAAAGTTCATTGTAACTGGTGATCATGTCGTGGTTAAAGGTAGGAGAACTTTAAAAAATTTCTCACTATGAAACATAATGGGTAGCCGAGGCGTGGTGTACATTATGGTAAATTTCACCGCATAGGGGACTTTATACGTGCAGTGCAGAGGTTCACGTCATTTTGTGACAGAATACTAAGCATAGTTTTATTCTCAGAGATCTCTATAAAGAACCTAGTTTAATTTTTTTCAAAATAGAAAATTGTCATTTTAAAATCTAAAGTTGAGAAATCATATATTGATGATTTGGAGTGCAGGTCGATCTTGATTTTTGATAAAATTTTATTTTGAGACCTTTTGTTATGAGTACGCGATTTTGAAATAAAATTAGTGTATTGTATCAGAGGCATTGACATTTAAACTTTGGAGAGTATTGCGATATGAGTATCAGTAGACTCACATATTCACATAGAGTATGTGCTTGATAGATTGAGGGTATTTTTATGCTTATCGAAATGGAGAGATTGCATTTGTGAGGGTTTATGGAATTTTTTATCTATTTTGAGGTTGATATAAACTACTCTCACAAAGTTTGCTGGCGATGGTGTAACTCCCAAAAGTTCCTAAGACTATACCCCAGAATATGAAGTATGGACTAGCAAAAAAGGAACTTCTCCTCCAATGAATTGTAGTACGACTCATGATGGTGTGGTACAAATTGTACCAAGATCCATGACAAGAAGAATCATCATGAATTGTGGTATAATGATTCAAATCATTGTTTCAATCGTGAGTTAAGATATTATAATGCCTTAGATTTTTGAGATATGTTTGAAACTTTTCTAGGTATGTGGATAGACCCAAACCCAATTTCACAGAAACTAGGTGTTAAGATTAATTATTAAGTGTGAAAAGTGCATTGGGTAAAAATTAAGGTTATAAGGAACCTTTAGCATAGAGTTGAGTTGAGAGCTTCCTACCGATTGAGTCTTGTAAAAGTTCCTACAAGCGTCAACTTTAAACTACCATAACTACCATTTTAGAATGTATTTTTTTAGTGTTCAGCATCAAATTGAATCCCTTTGAGTGCTTCCAGCCATCCTGACCTTGATCAATTGGAATTAGTAAATATTTATGAGCAGGTTTGTTTGAAGCATTGTCGAGTGTCATGTCCGAACATAGGCCCGGATCGAGACACGAGACAGGAACCGGGAAGCTCCAAGTCGACCCATGGCATGAACTTAACTTCTAATTTAACCAATAAAAGCGTAAGATCAATCATAATAAATATAGATCAAGTCTAAGCATAACATAAAATCTGAACATACAACATGAGTCTGAAAATTTGAATACAATCTATGTCACGAAAGCCTCTAGTACGATGAGTTGATGGGACCAAGACCAAACTAACTCTCAAGTATGAAACTGGATATGTATGAACATGCTAAAAAGAAAGGGGACCTTTGACAAATGAGGACTCACCAATAGAGTCTGGATGCTAACTCTGAAGCTGGCTAGTAACGGGTGCAGTCTGAAGATGTAGCTGTATCATAAATGACCACAACATAAAGTATCGGAGTCAAGTACATGGAATGTATTGAGTATGCAAGGTAAGTAAAACTGCTTAATTAAGTAAAATCATTAAAACATTCATAATATGAAACATAATCAAGATAAGAATCTGAGAGTAGGCTTTCATGCTACTTTTAAATCATGATCTGAACATAAGCAGGAACATCATAAGCCCGAATCGAATGACACAAAGGCTGAAATTTGATAATCATAAGTAAAACTAAACGTGGTCAAACCTGATATCGATATCAAGTTGAATGCCCCTTGATGCAGGGGAAAGCTCACAAGGAGGTCTAGATAATCTGATCATACCTACATTGGCTCGTAGTTATCAGGTATAGGTTGGCCCGACCCTTAGCCTACTCGGTGCTAGAAACTACTTCCAAAAATACATATACTCTCATCATCTTTCAATGAACTGACCATCATCTAGTGACGAAGCTTAATAATCATATACATAAAATCTAAAATCATACATAAGGAGCCTCGGCTCCAAACCATACCACAAGGCCAGACATAATTGGGAGTGTGGCTCCGTCATGACTCTCCCTTCATTCGTGAAGTATCAATCGTACTTGAACATATGGGCTTGCCCAGCCACAGTAATATGCCTTAAAATGCTGATTCCTTGAAAGCATGATCACAGACATGGGTAACTTGATAATACGCTATTCTCATAAATATCTCATATACCAACATACATCATTAGATCTCAACTTTCATGAACTACTTATGGATGGTCATCATAATTTATAAAACTTGAAAACATGATTTATAATTGAAAATATTGTAAAACTTTCCCATGAATCATAATTCAATAATAGAAACATTCTTAGATTATACTCATGGTTGAAACTCCAAATTCATGCATTTGGTTAAACTTATAGGATCAACATATATATTTTCATGAATTAAGGGATTGGGCAGGGGTGTGAAATAATTCACCATTCTTAACCCACCATACCTGAAGAGATCTGATTCTACCACTCCGTTGATTGCCCAGAAAGAATTGAGAAGAACTTTGATTAAATTAAGCGATCCTCTTTAGACTTCTAAGCTTGCATGCATGAAGTAGGGCGGCCCAGAATAGACTTACTCTTCTTAAAACTTATTATCAGAGCTTAAAATAACGTAGTTTACACCTTAGGATCATAGGAATTATCGAAAAGCCCTTACTAAACTCGCAAGGAAAATTGGCTGATCCAATGGGGGACTGGGCCGAGTCGTTATCCTTTGGTCATGAGTCACGGCCTGAAGTCGTCAAGGACACTGCCAAAGCCACCTAGGGCTCATGTGGGGACTTAACGAGTCATTACTAGTGAGCACGGCTGTTAGTCACCTCCCGTTTGCCTTACATTTTCTCTTTCCTTCCACCTACGCGACTGACTCAACGAGTCGCGGATTACGACCATGACAAGTGGTCGTGCGTTAGTGACAAAGCTTTGAATTCCAGCTTAAGTCAACTCCTTAACATGATTTACTTAATGACTCGTTATCATCCTGACGGGTCACAGGACGGCTCGTTCTGTGACCTGTGGTGCAAAAAATCTTGTTTCTCCGTTTCAACTCTCAGGTGTCTTGGGTTTTGGGGTATAACAATATCTCACATAGGAACATTCATCCTCAGATATTGAAAATCATACAAAAAATTAGAGAAATGCAATCATCATATTCAAATACTGATCATATAAGCTGAAAACTAACGAAATGACTACCTCTACACTAAACTACAATAATTTGGGTGGTGTGAATCATATACATACTTTGACATGAAAGAAAGCTGGGACACATAGGCCGAACATGGCTTGAATAGAGTTTTAGGGTAAAAACTGATACCTCCAAGTTGGCGGGCGGCGGAGGGGAATATATATGGGTATCTAGCCATCATATCTGCTGGCTTCCAAATGGCTCCCTCAACATGTTGATTCTCCATAAAACTTTAAGCGAAGCAGCTTCTTTGTTCTTGGCAGAACCTTTCAATACGGTATCTCTATCGGAACCTCTTCAAAACTAAAGCTATCTTTCCCACTATAATCTCACAGAACAGCCCAGCCCTTGATCACTAAATACTTTTGAGCGTCCATGAAAAATAGGATGACGAGCTAATTTTGAGGCAACTCCAATTCATATGCCACCTTGCCAAGCCGTTTCTGTCACAGTAAGGGAGCCAGCATAACGAGTGAGTTTTTCCCTTTCTTCTCGAACCTCTTCACTCCCTTCATAGGAGACACCTTTAGAAACACCCAATCAGCGACTTCAGAAGCTCAAGTTCTCTCCTTCTTACATCAGCATAGGTCTTTTGGCAACTACGAGTTGTTGTCAATCTATCCCTTATGAGATAAACTTTCTCCATGACCTCCTTAGAGTGAATGCGAGTCCTATCATTGCAGCGTCTTTGACTAAGTTAACTCAATAGGTGATCCTCCGCTGGCCGAGCGCCAAGCAGAGCCATCTAAATATTTGGAATAGTAGTTGTTGTTATACGCAAACTCAATAAGAGACAGATGATTATCCTAACTACCCTTGAAGTCAATCACACATGCTCTCAACATGTCTCGGGAGTCTAAATAATTCTGCTCCTCTTGACCATCCGTTTGCAGGTGAAATGTTGTACTAAGCTTAACCTGAGTACCAAGTCCCTTTTGAAATGATCTCCAAAACTAGGAGGTAGACAGAGTACCTCTGTATGATATGATGGAAAAAGGCACTCCATACAATCGAACTAGCTCTTGAATGTATAGTTTGGCATAATACTCTACTGAATCGGTGGTTTTAGCCAGTAAAAGTGAGGCGGCTTTGGTTAACCTATCACAACCACCCAAATGGAGTCGTAATGACGATGAGTGTGAGGCAACCCTATGATGAAGTCCATATTGATCTCCTCCTATTTAAAAGTACGGATACGTGTCTTGAAGCACACCTCCCGGTCTTTAATGTTCCACTTTCACTTGTTGACAGTTCGGACACTTGGCACAAATTCTGTTATGTCCTTCTTCATGCCATTCAACCAATAGACTCTTTGTAGGTCACGATACATCTTTGTGGCACCTTGATGTATCGAATATACGGAACCATGAGCCTCGTGCAATATTCGATCTCTTAAATCATCAACATCCGAAACATATGTGACCCTAATATCAAAGAACACCATCTCCCCATTTGGAGAAGACCTCTATCTTCTGGTTCTGAACATCTTCCTACAACTTTACCCAAATAGGGTCCTCATCCTTTCTAGATTTCACATTAGTCATGAAGGATGATTCCAACTCGTTCTAAACTATAACATCGCCATCAGTTGAGTCAACCAAATGAACTTCCAACCATGAAAGCCGATGCACATCCTTCACCAACTCTTTCCTCCCCTCATCTATATGGGGACACACTCTCCATAAAAAGCCTACTAAAGCGTCTACCTACCATATTGTGGCTTGCTCGGATGGTAAAGGACTCCATATCATAATCCTTAGCGGTAGCTCCAACCACTTTCTTTTGTCGCAGATTTAGGTCCTTCTGGGCAAAAACATATTATAGGCTTTTGTGATCCGTGAACACATCACATTGACCTCATACAAATAGTGTCTCCCAATCTTCAAAAGGAAAATACCACCACCGCCAATTCAAGATCATGGGTCGGGCAATTCTTTTCATGAACCTTCAGCTGCGAAGCTATGTTATCACTTTACAATGCTGCATCAAGACACAACCAAGGCCGATCCTAGAAGCATCACAATACACCACAAATCCATGAGTACCCTTAGGTAGGGTTAACATGGTCTTGAGGTGAGTTGGTCTTCAACTCCTGGAAGTTCCTCTCACAAGCATCTGACCATTGGAATTTCACTTTCTTTTGGGTCAATTTGATCAATGGCGCTGCAATAGATTAAAATCCCTTAATAAATCTTCTATAATAACCGGCTAAGCCCAAGAAGCTCTTGATATCTGAAGGATTCACCGGTCTAAGCCAGCTGCTTCACCGTTTCTATCTTCTGAGAGTACACCTTTATACCCTCACTTGACACTATATGGCCCAAAAATACCCTTGACTTCAGCAAAACTTGTACTTGTTGGTCGGCATATAATTGGTGATCCTTGAGAGTACGCTTAGTACCACCGAGAGGCATGCTCCTTTCTCCAAAGAGTATAGCAGATTCATCTATGAACACAATCACGAACATATCCAAATATGGCAGACACCCTGTTCATGAAATCCATAAAAGTTAAGGAGAATTTGTTAGTCAAAATACATAACTACAAACTTGTAATGACCATTGACATCACGAAGAAATTTTTGTCTTCAAGATATCACTCTCTCGAACCCTAAGATAATGGTATCTGGACCTGAGATCTATCTTCAAAAACAACTTAGCATCCTGAAGCTAGTCAAACAAATCATCAATTCTAGTGAGGATACTGTTCTTGATGGTGACCTTTTCGGTGCCGATAATCCAATACACATATGAAGATAATCATCTTTCTTTGCGGACGAAGAGAAGCGGTGCACCCATAGGGATTTTCTCGGTCTGATGAAACCCTTGTATAACGGCTCTTTCAGCTGCTTCTTTAACTTGGATGGAGCCATTCTCAGGAGGAATAGATATAGGTTGCGTATCAGAAGAAGGTCGATACCAAATCAATCTCCCGCTGGGAAGGATTCCCGGTAGATCATCTGGAAGACTTCTGGATATATACTAGTGGAATGGACTGGATAGTCAGGGTCTCGGATGTATCATGCCTAACTGATGTTCCATGTGTTGAGATCATCTTTTCCAGCACCTGCCAGGTGGAAATGAAATGACCTCCTCACGGGCATAACTAAACTACCCTTTAAATTTCTAAAGGCACAGCTCTTTATGCAGTGGAACTCTACTGCATGGGTTCTACAACTAACTGAGGCATAGCATGCAAGTAGCCAATTCATGCCATGGATAACATCAAAGTCGGTCATGTCTAGATCTGTTGAGATGACTTTCTGAAGGACTATGACCAGGCAATTCTTATACCTTTCTGGTTATATTTGAATCACCCCTTTGGAGTAGAGACTGGAAGGGTTACGAAAATTACACAGGACTGACTCTAAAACTACAAGCCACATAGGACATCACAAAGGACAAAGTAGCCCCTGGATTTAACAAACCATATACATCAAGGTGGAAAACTCGTAAAAGGTGGAAAACTCGTAACATACCAGTGACTACATCTGGGGAGACCTCCTACTCCTAGGGGGATTCTATTCTATTTTGGCGTTGTCCGGCACCTGTTCTAGTAGAAGCCCCCTGCTGAGTGGGGCGTGCTGGTGGAGCTTCTGAACTAGAAGCAGGGCCTCAGCCCCTATCATGGCCCTGTCTAGCTGCTGGGTGATCTCTGAGAATATGTCCGGGCTTCCCAAACCCAAAGCAAGAACCTATACCCGCCAAAAACTGATCGTGTGTCTCCAGCAACACTTGTCGCAAACTAGGATATCGAAATCTGTGGGCCTGCTGCTCTGGCCTCTAGAGCTAGATGCTCATCCTCTCTTGTCGTTCTTAGATCTGGATGGCACACTCATAGCCGACGATGATGGGGCTGACGATCTCTTGTGGGATTGCTGACGGTCTCCACTACCTGGTCTCTACTGAGAGAGCCCATAAATATCTGTACTGGCCCTTTTGGCCTCTCTCTCTCACACATGCACTGCCTCCATATGCTGGGCATGCAAGACTATTCGAGGAAAATCCATAGCCTGATGAAGCATATAAGTCTGGCAATCCTTTTCCAGATAGTCTGCCACCACATAAACAAACCTGCTCACTCGAGCTCTCTGATCAACCACTACTCTGGTGCATACTTGGACAGGCAAGTGAACTTTAAGACATACTCTTAGACTGTCATCTTTCCTTTCTTTAGATTCACGAATTTGTCCGCCTTCAGCTCCCTCATCTCACGAGGGAAGAACCAATCTAGAAATGCGACATGAAACCCATCCCAACTGATAGGGCCTGCTCCGACTGCCTTACTATCCTTCCTCTATTTGAACCAAATGTGCGCGACCCCCTTCAACTGATATGAAGCCAAATCGACACACTCCTCCCCAGTCACCCCCATAATCCGGGTGATCTTCAAACTCTCCTCTATAAGCTCATGTAGATCCTCGTCCACCTTTGACCCGAGAAACTCTAGAGGGTTCATCCTTAGGAAATCTCTAACACTCGCTATTGTCGCATTCCCGTTCTGAGGGACATGCACCACCACTAGCTGATTGACCTTGGCGGTCAAGGCATGTGCTAGCATCTAAATGGCTTCCCTGAATTCAACATCGACAACTGCTCTAATACATGGTGCTCATGGGCTGGTGGGGCTTTTTGGTGCCCATCTCCATTGCTATTCTCATGGTCATTTCCATTTCCATTTCTTCTGCCGTTAACTCTAGGGGGAGGCATGATTCTGCAAATGTGAATAGCATGAGTTAGAAGGATAGAGAGACATTCCGCCGTATGACATAGATCATGAAAGAAGGGAACATTTACTAAATATCTCATAGATTCTTCATCATAAGTGTGGTGTGCTTCACACCCATGAAAAAAGACTCTACTTAACGCGGCTTTAAGACACCCTAGCACACTTCAAAACCTATTGCTCTGATACCAAGTTTTTCACAACCCGAACATAAGCCCGGATCGAGACATGGGACAAGGAACCCCAAGAGGCTCCAAGTTGACCCATGGCATGAACATAACTTCTAAATTAATCAATAAAATTGGAAGTCTAAACATAACATAAAATCTGAACATACAATGCGAGTCTGAAACTGAGTACAATCTATGTCTGAAAAGCCTCTAATTCTGATGAGTTGATGTGACAAGACCCAACTAACTCTCTATGTTTGAAACTAAAAATTTGTAAACATAACTGAATAGAATGGGGACCTCGATAGATGAGGACTCACCAATAGAGACTGGATGCTAACTCTGAAACTAGCCAGTGACGGGGCTGAGTCTGAAGATCGAAGCTTGTATCAAAAAATGATACATCATAAAGTATGCGGTCAGTATATTGAATGTACCAAGTATGCAATGTAAGTAAAATTGCTTAAGTAAGTAAAATCATTAAAACATGCATAATATGAAACATAATCAAGATAAGAATGTGAGGGTAGGGCTTGCATGCTATTTTTTGAAATCATGATCTGAACATAACTGAACATCATAACTAAATTGAATGATCAAAATTTGAAATCTGATAATCATAAGTAAAACTGAACATTAGGTCAAACTTGCTTTAGAAGATATATATATATATATATATATATATACACACACATATATATCATGACTGATATATATATATCATGACTGATAAATATGCATAGCTGAAATTATGAGGAACAATGAGAGACTCGTCATATAACCGACATTATCACGATAGAACTAACGTGGTCCCGACTATCACACTCAAGTGGGAAGAGTAGTCTTAAGCCTTTCTAGGGATAAAGACGCTACCATGATATCAATATCAAGTTGAAGGCCCCTTGGGGCAGGGGAAAGCTCACAAAGGAGGTCCCAGATAATTTGATCATACATACGTTGGCTCGTCGTTTTGAGGCATAGGGTTGACTGACCCTTAGCCTACTGGTGCTAGACACTACTCTTAGAAACATGCAGCTGACCATCATCTCGAATGAAGCTAAATTATCATATACACATAAAATCTAATATCACACATGAAGAGGCTTGGCTCAAACCATACCACAACCTTAATATAATTGGGAGTCTTGACTTCAAAATCATGTGGTAAGCTAATTCGTGAAGTTATAAATCATTCTTGAACATATAGACTTGGCCAACACTTAAACATGCTTGAAAAATACTTGATTCACTTTAAAACATGATCACAGACATAGGTAACTTGAAAACATGATATTCTCATAAATATCTTATCATACTTGAACATACATCATAGATATAAACTTTTATGAACTTTTATGAGGCATAGGGTTGTCTGACCCTTAGCCTACTCAATGCTAGATACTACTCCCAAAAACATGCATATGCTCTTCATCGTTTTTCAACGAAGCTGAGCCATCGTTTAATGATGAAGCTGACTCATAACATACATGCAAAAATTTGAAATCATAACATGAGGAGCCTTGGGCTCAAACCATATCACAAGATGAAAATAGTTGGAGTCTAGACTCCAAAATCCATGTGGTAAGCTATTACATGAAGTTTAGATAAATCATGAAACATACTTGATCATATGGTCTTTCCCAATGCTTAAACATTCTTGGCATAGCCTTGATCATTTGAAAACATGAACATGAACATGGATAATTCGAAATCATATTTTCATCATATACATTTCATAATGCTAGAATACATATATTATAGATCTCAGCTTTCATGAACTTTCATGGATGGACATCATAATTGATAAAACTTAAAAACATGATTTATCATTGAAAACATTATAAAATATGCCCATTAATCATAATTCAATATTAGAAACATGCATATATCATACCCATAATTGATATTTAGGAAATTCACATGTTGGGTTAAAATCCCATAGATTCATCAACTAGAATTTCATAAATTGAAGAGGGATTGGACATTGGTGTAAATGAACACACCCATTCATAACCTTATATACTTGGAAGGAATCTAATTTCACAAACCCTCTTGAAACCCCAATGGAATTTGGGAAGAACTTGAAGAATCTAAGCTTGATCACCCCTTAGAACCTCAAGGCTTGCATGCATGGAAGGGAGTAGGCCTAGAATGAGCTTACCCCTCTTAAAGCACACTATTCTATGATTAAAAAGACGTAGTATAGGACTTAGAAACTTAGGAATTATGGAAAAGCCCTTACTAAATTCGCAAGAAAATACTTACTGCTAGTCCCAATGAGGGACTGGATGAATCATGCCCTTCCCCATGACTCGTGGTCTACTTCTCATTGCCTGCACTAGAATTTCAGCACCACTGGTCACCACGATAGACACCATGACTCGTGGTGTGCCCTATAACTCATGGTGACAAATCGTTAGGGACACTGCCAAAAACCTTCAACCTTCAAAACCAACCACTAGCCATGACCCACTTGACGATTCGTGGTGATGACCACAACTCGTGGTCAACATCAAGCCCAAAATTCCAACCAAGTCCAACCTCCTCCCCATGATTCACTTAACGACTCGTGGGGCACCCAACGGGTCACTGGATGACTCGTCCTGTGACCTGGTGTAGAAAATTCAATTTTCTCCATTTCAACCCTCAGGTCTGATCTTAGGGCTTTTGGGATATTACATCTGTTGTATGTCACCACGAGTCATTGTATGTCCCATGAAGGCTTGACAAGACAGTTTTTCAGCTTATTTTCATAAGGGTATCCTAGTAATTTTCTATGCTTTTAACTTATAAACTAAGTCATTTTGGGTTTCCTAAAGGGTGAATTAGAGGATTTTACTTAGCCAAAACTCTTATTCCTCTAAAAAAACCACAGGGTGAATATGAAACCTCTTAAGTCTCTCAAGCAACTAGGGTTCTTCTTCTTCTCAACTCTCTTGAGTCTCAAGTCTGGGCAAGAATCTATCAAAGCTAGGTATGCAGTGTCATGAATAGGGGATTTCTTCCTCCCTCATACCCAATCCCAAGATCAATTAGTGGATTTCAATTCCTTTAAGTCTCCAACTACGACTTTCATGAATTTCTAGGATTAGACCCTTTTTTGATGGCAAACTCCATGATCTCTTATGAAATTGATTCTCTCATGATCCTATTTATGTTTTATGATTATAATTACATGATTTTTATGAAAAATATCATGAATCTCTATTTTCAAGTTATGATGATTTACTCAATTATATATGAATCTCATGGATCTCAAACTTATGTATCACGACTGAATTCTAAACATTGTTTTCATGGTCACGTATGTTAATTAATTCATGAATTTAAATATTTCTAAGTATCCCATGCAAAACTAAGTATGTTTCATGATTATGATATGAGCACTATGTATGTTTTGAAAATATTTAACACTAAATAGGTTGGAGTTCAGCATACCCAGGTCTCAAGACAACGTGCCATCGTAGGATTTGGGGTGCTTTCTAGTAGAGAGTGTATCCCTTGCCCAAATGGGCTCATGAGTGATATCACACTATCGTGGTTCCTATCATTGTCATGGTATGAGCATACCTCCCAGCTAGGGTTACAAGCTGGGCTCCATGTATGCTCACTTAGAGTATGTTAGTTATAAGAATATCCTACAGTTCCTCATGTTTCATGTTTCTTCATGCCAAGGACTTATGATATCATGTTTTGTACTGTTTTTTGACGCATTGATTAGTTTATGAGTTTTACTTATAATTTCAAACCTGTAAAGCTCTATGATTTCATTTTTAAAACCTTAGGTCATTATACTTCAGTTTACGATAGAAATATCATGTTTTTATGTCTCTATTATGTTCATGATTTTATCATAATGTCCCGTATATTATATTTTACTTATCCTACATACTCAGTACATTCAAAGTAATGATCACATATTTTTGTGCTATATCGCCATTAGATTCACTCTTTCTCCTATCAACCCAACACTTGGTGACTCCTCATCATCTGAGGACGTGTTGTCTCCATTTATGCTTTATGGTATCTTAGACTCTCTCTTATGCTATCTATTATGATTAATTTTCACTTAGTGTATGCTTATGTTATGCATGTACCATGGGTTAGCTTGCAGCCATTCGTGTTTCTAGGTCCCGTCTTGTTTGGATCAACGCTCGGAGTCATGATAAACCTGGTATAAGAGCATCAGGTTTAGGTGTGTACTAGAGCTTTTGAAAGCCGCGTTAAGTAGACTCCTTTTTTGAGGGTGTGAAGTGTGCCACACTTATGAGGAAGGGGCAACGAGATGTTTTAGAAAAGTTTCCTTCTTTCATGTTCTATGTCGTGCAATAAAGTCCATATCTCTTACTCTTCTAACTCATGATATATGCGTTTGCAGAAAATCCCTCCTCTAAGAGACAACGAAAGGAGAAATGGCAATGGCAATAGGAATCAGCCAGCTCCACCAGCTCTAGCAAATCTTTTGAATGAGCAGGTGACTCATGCTGAGCTTAGGGTTGTCTTTTAGATATTGACACAGGCTATGATGCCCCAGGTCAACCAGCAGGTGATTGCACATATGTAACACCCTAAAAGGCCCAGCCCTAGACTTTTATGAGAATCAACAGAAAAAATTTGCAAATTGCCTCAGAACGTGTCGCTGTATGATTGTGGGTTGATGTCACAAGTCATAGGAAGAGTTGTGGTTAGGTTCTTAAATTCAACTTCCTAGACCATGAGTCCACACTATGAGTCATGGTGAGTGCGTACAATATGTGTTCATGAGTCGTACTACATGGTTGACCTTGATGTGATGAGTCATAGTACGAGTCATTGTGTAGTGTGAAGGTTCATAGTTTGCAGTCATAGGATGGAGGATCAAAGGATAGGTAAAGACTGTCCACTGACCACGATTCATAGGATAACTCATGATACCTAGTAAGGAGTCGTTGTGAGGCCTATAGTTTAAGAAATAAAGAACCTATAAAATTTAATTGGCTAACAACGAAAGGGAACCACGAGTCATTGTTCGGTGGTACGACTTGTGGTGCCTGGCAGTCAAATTTTAATTACGTTTTCCTAGGGGTATCTATGTAAATCCCTAAGCTTATAACCTCTAAGTGACATCGTTTTGGGTTTCTTAAAGAGTGTTTTAAGGGTTTAACCTAGTCTAATCCTCTCAAGATCAAGGCTAGGGTTCCTCATCAATTTCTCTCCCAATCTTCTTGGGTTTTCGAGACAATTAGGAGCCAATTTGTCCAGGTATGTAGGGTCATGACCGAGGAATTTCTTCCACCCTCATGCCTAATTTATTCTCTAACACATGAATTCAACTCTCAAATCAAGTTTATTGAATATTCCAATGTTTTACCCAATTTTCATGAAATATTCTATGTTATCTCTATGAGTTTAATCCTATCATGTTTCAAATGATGTTTTATGGCTATTAGGGAAAGTTTGAATCTAAATTTACTCATGAATTCATGATTTAAAGTTTATGAAGTTTATGCCCTATTATGCATTATTTATGAAATTTAAGCTTATGAGTCCATGATTTAAAGTATGATGAATGAAATTATGTTTTATGATCATAATGCATGATTTCCACAAGAACTCTTCATTAATTTATGAATTTTAGAGTATGATGATTTCCTCAAGTATACATGACTTTTATGAATATCAAGTTTATGATCATGGCTGACTCACGGGTCTATTTTATGGTTGTTCACGTATCTCAAGCATGTTTATGTATTTCATGACCTCAACTATCCCATATACTTCAAGTATGTTTCATGATTACGATATGAGAACTATATATGTTTTGAGAGTAATATTTAACACCGAGTAGAATCAATTTCCATTGCACCTAGGTCTCAGAACTACATGCCAATATAGCCATGATGGGGTCCTCTATGAGAGTGTCTCCCATGCCCATATTGGCCACCCATGAGTGATATCATTTCCTTTTTCATGGTTCTACTCTTACTAAGGAATGAACACCCTCTCGACTAGGGTTTTATAGGTTGGGCTCTATGTATGTTCACGTGGGGTATGTTGGTTATAAGAATCTCCCATTGTTCCTCATGTTTTCAGTTACTTATGTTCATGACTTATGATGTTATATTTTATAGTATATTCGACCTATTGATCAGTTTATGAGTTTTTCAAATATGATTTCAAGCATGATACGCTATATAACCTCTATTTCTAAACCTTGGGTCATTATGTTAAGCTTACGACGAACATCTCATGAACATGAATACTTCAAGAATATATTTTTTAGCACGATGTCCCTACTCTCATGTTCTATATTTATTTACATTTATGATTTCAAACTATCATTTTATTAGCAGGTTTTACTTACCTTACTTACTCAGTACATTTAAAGTACTGACCGCATACTCTATATTATATCATCTCATGATATAAGTTCGGGTGATACTTTTCAGTCTCAACATTAATTCACCCTGCTCAGACCAATTAAATTCCCAGTCTTGGTGAGTCCTTATCATTCGAGGATGTCTATCAGTTTATTTGTCATATCTTATTTTAGTTTTAGACTTAGCGAGCTAATTAAGGGTGTTGTCCCATCAACTCATCTTACAACTAGAGGCTTTTTAGATGGACATATAGTAGGTGACTTAGCATTGTGAATTCATCACTCTTACTTATTCTTTATGTTATGTATAACTTTGCTTTTCCATTCTTATGTTTTACTTCCCTCTTAATTATGCTCTCAACTCATGCTATGTATATTTCATGGGTTTGCTTGGAGCCATTAGTGGTTCTAGGCCCCGTGTCTCGATCCGGAGTCTCAACTTGTGTTGTGAAAACTCATGAACCCTAATAGGGGTGCTGCTACAGCTAGAGTGCGAGACTTCACAAGGATGAACCCACAAAAGTTCCAGGTTCAAAGGTGGATAAGACTCCATCAGTGTTCATTAAGGAGATCCAGGTGATTACTCAGATTATGGGGATTTCCACAGAGGAGAGCGCAGATTTGGCATCCTATCAGCTGAAGAGGGTAGATCACATTTGGTTTAGGTAGTGGAAGGAGGGTCGTAGGGAAAGTGCAACTCTTGTATCTTGGCATGAGTTCATGGCAATCTTTTTGGACAGATTCTTTCCCCGAGAGATGAGGGAAGCAAAAGTTGCAGAATTCATCAACTTGAAGTAGAATAGTATGATAGTGTAGGAGTATGATATGAAGTTCACCCAGCTATCGAAGTATGCTCCAGAGATAGTTGGCCTGCCAAGGGCTCAAATGAGGAAGTTTGTGTCGGGAGTCTCAAATTTAAAGTTCAAGGAATGTATGACAACTATGCTCATCACCAACATAGATATCTCTCGACTCATGATATATTCTCAACAAATTGAGGAAGATAAGATGAAGGAGAAGGAGAGGGAGAAAAAAAATCCAGGACAGGCACATTGAGTATTCCCAAGAGAGGACGAGCGGTGGACACCATTCACTGTCACATCAGAGGTCATCAGCCCCAGCTCCATCGTCAACAAGTTCTCTAACCAGGTCCATGGTTGATAAAAAAGATAGAGCATTCGACTTTAAGGGTTAGGGGAGTATGTTCGAGGAGTGCACTTTCCTAGCTTGCAGGAAGTGTGGAAGGAACCACATAGGAGAGTGTTTGCTTGGTTCGAATACTTACTTCAGGTGTGAAAAGCCTGGTCAAAGACATAGAGATTGACCTTCAGCTAAATTGGGTGACGATAGAGGTCGTGCCCCAGCCACTCTTCAATAGCACCAATAGCTCGCCCATCTCAGCTGAACGTATCACCTAGTGCTGGTGGCTGAAAACGCAGAACCACTTCTATGCACTTTTATCCCCACAGGATCAAGAGATTTCACCCGATGTAGTCACTAGTATGTTACGAGTTTTTCATCTTGATTTTTATGCATTGTTAAATCTAGGGGCCAAATTATCCTTCGTGACTCCTTATGTTGCTATNCCTTATGTTGCTATCAGTTTCTATGTCAATTCTAAAATCCTCTCAAAATCTTTCTCAGTCTATACTCCAATTGATAAGTCAGGTTTAGCATTACGAGTATACAAAAATTGCCCAATTAAAGTCCTTCAGAGAGTCACCTCAGCTGAACTAGTAGAGTTAAACATAGTTGACTTCGATTTTATCTTCAGCATGGATTGGTTGTATTCTTGTTATACTTCAATCCATTGTAGTACTTGAGTAGTAGTAGTATTCCATTTTTTGGGGGAACCAATCCAAGAATGAAAGGGTAGTTTTGTAGTTCCTAAAGGCTGCTTTGTTTCCTATTTTAATTCTAGGAAGATGATCTCCAAGGGGTGTGAGTATCCAGAGGTGTTCCTTGATGATTTACCAAGAGTCCCTCCCAAGCAAGAGATTGAAGTTGGTATAGAACTCCTCCCTGATACGCAGCCTATATCTATTCCTCCATACAAAATCACTTCATCCGAGCTAAAGGAGTTGAAGGAACAATTGAAGGACTCCTGGATAAGGGTTTCATTAGGCCTAGTAAGTCCTCGTGGGGTGCTCCAATTCTCTTTGTATGTAAGAAAAATGGTTTCCTCAAAATATGCATTAACTACTGTCAATTGAATAAAGTCACAATCAAGTATAACTATCCCCTCCCAAAAATTGATGACTTGTTTGATCGGCTTCAAGGAAACAAGTGTTTTTCAAAGATAGACCTCCGATCAAGCTATAACCATCTAAGAGTTGGGGAATGACATTCTGAAAACCGTCTTCATGACCCGGCATGGTCACTATGAGTTTATAGTTGTGTCTTTTGGACAAACAAGGTATAGTAATATGGGTACCAATAGACTCGTATACTTATGTGTCGTATCTTCATGATAAATTGGGAGTATTTTTAGGCTAATCAAAATGGAGAGGTACATTTATGAGGGTTCATGGTACATTTCATCAGATTTTTTAGTTAATTATAACTTATTCTCTTAGACTTTGCATGAGGGATGGTTTCCAATTGTGATAAAGTTCACTTCATTGGTGGACGCGATGTACTAAATCCATTTTTATTCCCAAGGTATATAAAGAGAACCTAGTCAATGTTTTTACAAAAATAGAAAATTGTGGATTTTGAACCCAAGGTTGAGAAATCATATTCTGATGCCTTGGATAAAATTTGTACTCAATTTTTAATGAAATTTAATTTTTGAGACCCTTCTATTATGTGTACACAGATTTTGATGTAGTATTATTGTATGACCTTTGGGACTCGGGGCGGACTTCACAAACTTGGGAGAATGTAGAGTATATGGGATCCAATATGGGTTTTAATAGACTCATATACACACATAGAGTATGTTCTTAATAGATTGAGAGTACTCTTAGGCAATTCTAAATAAAAAGGCACATTTGTGAGGGTTCATGGAATGTTTCTCAGCTTTTGAGGTAGGCTATGATTTATTCTCTTATACTTCACATAAGGGATTGTGTATTTTATTATGTATGTTATGGGTATGATATGTTTGTTTATTTTGTGTTTAAATAAAATCTTACTTATGTTAAGTCATGGTTGGAACTCATCTGATGGACATCATATGACTAACTTTCTTTCTGTGTTCTTACAACTCTCTAATGTGTTATATCATACCTTGATGCATTAGTTTCCTAAGGGCACAATTTTGAAAGAGATATTCTTATTTCATTGCACATGAAAACAGTTGTTATTGTCATCATGCATATATATTCATTTGTAGCAGATCATAAATACGATATGATAGATATAACAAAGTGATGAAACTCGAAGGAAAATGATTGTGGAAATTTGTTTTTTATTAGATATCCTAAGTAAAATTATTCGTAATAATTGTTACTAAGTTATTGTCAAAGGAAAATTGTTCTAGGAGGTTATTTGGATCTTGTGAATTCCCCATGGGTCCTAATTCTCGGCATGTGTGGTTAAAGTAGGCGTATATGGATAGGTTCACTTGGTTATTGCATTTAATTGCATGAAACTTAAATCTTATTGTTTATCTTATATGTATAATCTCTTCGGTGCGGCAAATCAGAAAATAGAAAGCCATTTGGAACCCCATAGATATTGCATATTGTTTCTCCCTGAGACGCTTTTGTAAATTCATCTTGCATTGCCCTGTAGAATTTCTGGATAAAAAAAAAGATTGCAAGTATAGAAAATCAGTGCTAGTATAATATGATTAGTATATTACTAGAGCGTGATAATAAACTTCCAAAAGTAATTCATTCTACAGTATTAATTATATTTTTTATTGATGCGATTGTAATCAATTCGTTTGCCAATAGTATAATACTTGTTGGTATATTTCTAAGTTTTTTGTGTATATTTAATAGTTAAATAACACGACAAGTGTTTGAATTGAATAATTTCTTCAATGAAAACAGTGCCATAGAACTCCAAGGAGAAAATGGGGGTAAGTTCAAGGTGAATGGTCAACAAGTAAAAATATATCTGGGAGTGTTGGAGGAAGTTGGCCGAACAGAGGTCTTATACATTTAACCAATATAATAGGAATTTATTTCAATCATTATTAGAATTTTTTTTAATAGTTTCTGGAAAAAAGATCGAAATTTATCAACTTAAGATAAAATTTATGCTATCTCCAAACAACAATAAGCCTCCCCAGAAACTGAGCAATATTCACTTTATGTCTATTATTTCATAAATGAACCTTCTGATATAAGAAAGTTTAAAAGAAAAATTAATAAATTTTTTAAAAATATTTTAATCCTTTAAATGAGAAATAGTGGAGAAATTTAACAATTCGAAGTAAATTTCAAGTTTTTCGTTTTTATTGTTCTTGAATATCAAGAAAATTCCTTATAAAGAGTTTCTCAAATAAAAAATTTTCTAAACTCATCTAATATATATTTATTCTAAATCTACTCTGGACATTTTCTGAAGAAGAATTAAAGAAGTTTTGTATGAAAAGATTGAACACATATATTAACAAGTCTGAAACCTAATATAAATAATGGCTCCTCGGCAAGAAGCAAGATACACTCATAATCTTGTTTTAAATTTGTTGATATTATTATTTGATGAACACAAGTAAGGAGATGCTCTCATTATGCAAACGCACATCTTCTTGCTTGCAATTATCAGCTCTAAATACCAACAACATATGAACAAGCATTGTGCTTTTTCTTGTTTCTTGTTGAGAAGCCACTATTTATAACAGGTTTCAGAATTGTTAAGATAGATTTTTTATCTTTCTATAAGTAAGTGTTCAAATTATTTTTTTATTAAGTAGTTCTAAATATACTTAGAACAAACTTGAATATGATGAACTCAGAAAAATCTATACTTGGTTAGCTCTTGTTAAAGATATTTTATGATGATCAAGATCTATTATGAGAAAAAAAGCCTTTAAACTAATATTGGTTTTTAAATTTTTTATTTCTCATTTAAAGAATTACTTATTTGGTACTCTCTTCATAGATTTTAATTTTTTTAATATTTTAAACATAAAGAACTATTTGGTGTCGAAAGAATTACATAATATTTTTCACATAAAGGGAGAATATA
>JACEIK010000647.1:330293-394747 GCA_018107945.1 Datura stramonium
GGTTTCACCCCGTATTCCTATTCCTGTGGGTTCGACATTCCGGTTCTTAAAAAGAGCCACTGTATTACTTGTATGACCCGTACACTTGCGGGCTCATCAATACGATACAACACAGAAGGTATGTGTCAGTACATTGAATGTATTGAGTAAGTTAGAGATATTATAACTATGAAAGAACAAGTAACTGAACTTTAGTGACATGCAATGACCAACTGAAATACTAAAAATTAATACAATTGAAGTATAACTGATATGGTCAATAATGACCCTGAATGATGGTCGTAGACATGTTCTGGATCTGAGATACTGATCTGAGTTAAACTTAACTGAACTGAATGAAGCTAAACTGAAATTATAATGACTAGTGGGAGAGTCTATAACCGATATATAGCCACGTGAGCTAAACATGGAGTTCGATGTATACGCCCCATTGATAGGACCCAATATACCTTGCCAGGGTATAAAGGCACAAATTGGGTGATCACAAATCTGAGGCTGTTGGGCTAATAAAATACCTACAGTGGCAACGTAGTTCTGGGAACCCGAGTGCGCTGGAACCCCAGTCCACTCGGTGCTAAGTCCTACTCCCATTGTATAGTCCTAACATGACTACTACTACCAAGTTGATAGCTCGAAACTGGGGCCCAAGACTAAGTCAGGGATACTTGTCTGGAAGTACCCTGAGAGTCTTATTGGACCGGATTCTATAACTGGTGTTCTAAGACTGGCCAGAGTTGCTTATCTGGAAGCATCGTAATAGTCTAAAGAACAAACTGAAGTTGAAGCTGGTGGTTTGAAGACTGGTCAGAGCTGCTTATCAGAAAGCATCGTAACCGTCTGTAGAACTAACTGGTAACTGATAACTGATATCTAATAACTGGGAGGCATTACTAACACCTCAAGAAATAACTATAGTCAAACTGATCAACTGACATTTCTGAAAATACTTAAGATACTGACATTTTGACTGAAATTGGACTAGCATGCAACTGATTGAGAGTATAACTAATACTAATAATATGGGAATTCCAACACTGATAGGATCAAGCAACATGAATAACTAATCAATTATGCAAGACCCTAATTTACTGTATTCAAGAACTAGGGCTAAAACCATCTTTACAGGAACAAGTATCAACATGATCACTAGATAGTGGAAATATAGCAATAATTAACATGAACAATATTCCACATGATATAGACGGAATCTGACTGATAATTTACTCACATTCAAAACTTTAGGGCTTAGAACTGATAAGAAAATTTAGATGAATTTTGGGGAATAAGGAAAGGATAATTCCGTTGCTAAATTTCCACACACCTGGTGGTGAAAACACCCAGAGAAAACCCTTGAGAAGATCTAAGAAGAAAGTCGAACCCTTGCTCCTGCTCTGTTCTTTCTGACTAAGTTCTACGTTCTGATTTTTGAGGGAAAGAGAGGAATGAGGTGTGAACATCAATTACCTCTCTAAATCCCCTGTATAATACCTAAAATGATATCATTTAGGGATTAAAAGATAGGAATTTACTGAAATATCCTTGGAAGAAAAATCTAAAAACTTCCCCATAGGGACCAATGGGTCACACAACTAGTCGTTTGTTGATACCATGGCTCGTTTGGACCAATAGTTGGTCCTGGTCCTAGAATTAGGGCTCACTGGGAATTAGCAATGGGTGGGGACCACAACTCGTTGGACGAACCAATGGGTCGTTGGTACCTCTCGTCGTCACTGGAAGGATTTTTAAAAAAAACTTGGGAACCCACTAACGGATCACACAACGAATCGTTGGTAGAACCAATAGGTCATCATGTATGCTTGTGGTCATCACTGCCTGGTCTTGAAATCTACCGACAGGTGGAGACAACGACTCGTTAGAGTTTATAACGAGTCATTGGTCCCACTCGTTGCTTCTGGGGGATTCCTGGGGGATTTATGAACTTGGGATGCAACGGAAGATAGGACGGCTTGTTACTTCTTCCAAAGAGTCGTCGTATGTCTCCTTGGTTCCCGGAGGAGAATTCGAAAGAGCTAACAATGGCTCAGACAACGACCCATTAGAGATGACCACAATCCGTTGTCTGGTTCATTTTGTGATAAAATTTTCTGGTTTCCCCTAGTTTTTCTTGCAAGGTCTGAGTTTGGTCTAGGAGAGTTTTGGGGTATTACAATATCTTTCTCTTGGGATCATTCGTCCTCAAATGAAGGCTAAAGCTGCTGTAAAATAGAGAAAGAAGCTACACTTCTCACACTGAAATTATAAACTGGTTTCTGAAGGAATGACTGACTCTAAACATATTTAACCATGCTAACAATGTTGATGTAACTAGGATGTAACTATTAGTTGATGTTGAAACTGAACTGGAAAGGAATAAATAAGGGTATTTAGCCATCATGTCTGGTTTTTCCTCCTATGTGACTCCCTCCACTAGCTAGTTCCTCCACAAGACTTTCACTGAAGCAACTTCCTTGTTTCTCAACTTACGAATGTGACGGTCTAGGATCTGAACTGGGACTTCTTCAAAAGAGAGACTATTCTTCACTCCCATACTATCTAGTGGCACAATTGAGGTTGAATCACCGATGCACTTCTTCAATAGTTACACATGGAAGACTGGGTGCACATGTAAAACCCTGAAACTTTCTTAGACCAAATTCAGACGTTGCATGAAAAACCATAGGAAAACCAGAAATTTTTCTGTCTCAAACGACCCCAACAACGGACTGTTGGTGGAACCAACGTACCTTTTTAAGTGGTTGTGGTTAGTAGCAGCCTTCCTTCAAGGGGAAACAATGAGACATAGGAAGACCCGTTGTTCCTAACAATGAGTCGTACTGTCGTGTGTTGAATCCCAAGTTTAGAGGATTACTGGACCTTTTCCTGAGGCAACGAGAGAGAAAAATGGCCCGTGTAACTACCAACGAGCCGTTGTTACCACCCGTCGTCCAGTTCTATACCTCAACAGTGTGGACCACAAGTGGATACAACGACCCGTTTGTTCTTCCAATGAGTCATTGTGAGGACACGATGTCTCTATGCCAGTTTTCCTATGTGTTCTAACGGAAGGTGTCAACGACCTGTCCTTTGTTCCAACGGACCGTTGTATCCTCCCGTGGGTATTTCTAGTGAAGTATGCTTCAGAAGCTAGAACCAACAACAGCTTTCAATGGGCCGTTATTTGAACCAACGACCCGTTCTGAGATCCGTTATTTAGGGTCAGGCAGTTTTCAGTTCTTTCTGCCAGGGGTATTTTTGTATTTTTCCAGCCTTTTTAACTTGAAACCATGTCGTTTTGCGTTCGTATAGGAGAGAATTAAAGGAATTAGAGTGACCATTTCCATTCATTTTTCTCAACTCCCTCAAGAACAGAGCGTAAAACTTCTTTGGAAGCACAAAGCAGGAGCTAGGGTTGATTTTTCTTCTCAGTTTTCTCAGGGATTTTTCACTAGGGTTTTCTTCTTTAGGTATGTTAGAATTCAACAAGGAGATAGTTCTCCCCTTGCGTCCCCCAAAGCTCTCTCTCTCTCTCTCTCTCTACACTTTCAGTCATAGCCCTGAGTTTGTGAATTCGAAATTATTGCTATTGTTCTTGGATTATTTCATATGGAATCCTATCCTATGTTAATTGTAGCTATTTTCCACTAGCTTGTAATCAAAATGATGCTTATTCCATCAATTTAGAAATTCATCCCTAACTTTTGAAAAGTCAGAAATTAGAATCCCGCTTAAGCTTTGAATTCTTGAGAATTATCATCTTTCAGAGTTAGGGGCTTCTATAATGCTTGTGTGTGTTATAAACTCAGTTACTGGTATGATATTCAGATTCAGTCAGAAAGCCTATATACTTTGTATTTTCTCAGAATTGTTAGTTTAGCTTCAGTCAGAGTACTAGAATATTCAGTGTTAGTCAAAATGTCAGCTGATCAGTTTGACTATAGTCCTTTATCGAGGTGTTAGCGGTGCCTCTCAGTTATCAGACTCAGGCATAGATTATAGTTATTTGTTCCATTAGGCGGTCATGACATTCCATTTATATAGCTCTGACCAGCCGTAAGACCCCAATTTAGTTATTAGTTTGTTCTCTAGAAGGTTACGACACTTTCAGATAAGCAGCTCTGACCTGTCTTAGAACTCAGTTTCCAAATCTGTTCCTAAAAGACGCTCAGGGAACTCTCTGAAAGTATCCTTGGATCATTATAGTCTTGGACCCCAGTATCGAGCTATCTGCTTGTCAGTAATAGCAGTAATAGGATTATCCAGTGGGAGTAGGACTTAACACCGAAAGGGCCGGGGTTCCAGCTCACCCAAGTTCCAGAACTACGTTTCCACCGTAGGTTTTATTTACTTGGCCTAACGGCCCCTTTTGACAGTTATTTTCACAGTCCATGCCTTTATACCCTAGTAAGGTATATTGGGTCCTACCGACGGGATGTGTACATCGGACTCCACGTCTAGCTCACGTGGTTATATGTCGGTTATAGCCTCTCCCACTAGTCAATTTATCTCATTCTCATATTTCTCAGTTCAGTTCAGTTCAGTGCAGTATCTTAGACTCAGTATTTCAGACATAGAGCATGTTTATGACCATCATCCAGGGTCATTTTCAACCATATCAGTTATATTTCAGTTGTATCAGTTTCCAGTATTTTCAATTGGTCATTTCATGTAATTTCAGTTCAGTTACTAGTACTTTCATGTTATTTATATTTCTCTCACTTACTCAGTACATTCAAAGTACTGACGCATACTTTATGATATATCATTTCATGATACAGCCGCAGGTTCTCAGACCCAGCACCGTTAGCCGATTATGTTTGGGTCTTTCTATCAACAGCAGCAGTGTGAGTCCTCATACTCCGAGGGCACATTTTATTCATTTTAGTTTCTTTATTATTTTCATCTAGACTTAGAGTTAGTTGGGGGCTTGTCCCAGCAACTCCTCAGTTAGATGGCTTTCAGACCAGACTTGATTTCAGACTTTTAGATATTTAAAATCTCTATGTTCAGTCTTAAATTTTTCAATAATTCTTTTATGTATTATTTCAAATTTCCGCTGTGCATGTTTACTTAGAACACCAGTGTATGATAGACTAGGGGTTGACTTGAGGTCACTCTTGACTTCAAGTACAGTGTTACGTCCAGGGTGTAGTCTCGGGGCGTGATAACATAGATGCTAACTTTGGAGGTAATTCTAACTCATACACACTGCCAATTCGCCTCAGGATCTTGTAGGGTCCTACATATCTTGGACTGAGTTTTCCTTTTTTTCAAAAACTCATCACCCCTTTCATGGGTGAAATTTTAAGATAAACCCAATCACCCACAACAATTTCTATCTCTCTCTACATCAGTGTAATATTTTTGTATGCTTTGAGATGTTTTCAACCTTTTCCTGATAAGTTGCACTTTCTACATAACTTCATAAACTGAGTCTGGCCCTATTAAGGTAGCTTCACCAACCTCAAACCACCCTCTAGGATACCTACACCTTCTACCATATAATGCCTCAAACAGGCCATCTGAATACTGGAGTGGTAGGTGTTGTTGTACGCAAACTCGATGAGAGGTAGGTGATCGTCCCAACTACCCTTGAAGTTTATCACACAAGCTCTCAACATATCTTCTAAGGTTTGAATAGTTCGCTCAGCTTGTCCATCGGTCTGAGGGTGAAAGTTGTGCTGAGCTTGACTTGAGTATCGAGTCCTTTCTGAAATGACTTCTAGAAATGCAAGGTGAACTGGGTACCTCTATCTGAAATAATGGACAAGGGCACCCCATATTGTCTGACTAACTCCTGGATGCACAACCTAGCATAATCCTCAGCTAAGTCTATAGTTTTTACTGGGAGGAAATGTGCTGACTTGGTCATCCGATCCACCATCACCCAAATTAAGTCATGCTACCGGCGAGTACGAGGTAGACTTGTAATAAAATCCATTTTCACTTCTTTCCACTTTCATGTGAGTAAGCTGATATCTTGAGTCATACCTCTAGGTCTCTAGTGTTCCACCTTAACCTACTGGTCGTTCGGGCACTTAGCCACAAATTTTGCAATGTCTCTTTTCATGTCGTTCTACCAGTGGATATCCCGCAAGTCACGGTACATTTTAGAGGAACCTGGGTAGATAGAATATCTGGAGATGTGTGCTTCTACTAGTATTTTCTATCTTAAGTCACCTACATCTGATACACAAAGTCTACCTTGGTAATGAAGCACACCATCTCCCCTTTTGGAGAAAGCCTCCACTTCTTTTCTGAAAACTGCTTCTTTTAGCTTAAGCAATATGGGATCTTCATCCTGCCTTTACTTAACCTTAACAACTAATGAGGAGACCCACTCAGCATTACTACTCCGCCTTCAGCTGAATCAACCAACTGCACTCCCAATCGAGCTAACCTGTGAAAATCTTTTGCCAGTTCCTTTCTGCCCTCTTCAACATGTTCCACGCTTCCCATGGAAATTTACTCAAAGCATCTGCCACCACATTTGCGTTTCTTGGATGGTACAGCACACTCATGTTGTAATTCTTCAATAGCTCCAACCACCTTCTCTGACGAAGATTCAAGTCCTTCTAACTAAACACATACTGAAGGCTCTTGTGGTCGGTGAAAATATCCAGGTGAACTCCATAGAAGTAATGCCTCCATATCTTCAAAGAAAACACCACCACTGCCAATTCAAGGTCATGAGTCAGATAGTTCTTCTCATGCACCTTGAGTTGTCTGGAGGCATACGCTATCACCTTACCCTGCTGCATCAGAACACAATCAAGGCCAGCTTTGGAAGCATCACGGTAGACTACAAATCCATTTGTCCCTTCTGGTAAGGTCAAAACTGGAATAGTAGTGAGTCGAGTCTTCAACTCTTGGAAGCTCTTCTGACATGCATCTGACCACTGAAACTTCATCTTTTCTGAGTTTGCTTAGTCAGAGGTGACGCAATAGAGGAAAATCCTTCTATAAATCATCAGTAATAACTGGCTAGAACTAGGAAACTTCTGATATCAATTAGGGAAGTAGGTCTTGGCTAGTCTTTCACCACTGCTATCTTTTAAGGATCTACCTGAATACCCTCACCTAGGACCACATGACCAAGGAAAGTCACAGACTTCAACCAGAATTCACATTTGCTAAAATTAGCAAACAACTGGCGGTCTTTGAGCGTCTGTAGCACTATCCTCAGATGGTTAGCATGTTCCTTCTCATTCCTGGAGTATATCAGAATGTCATCAATGAATACAATGACGAACACATCTAGATACTACTTGAAAACTTTGTTCATCAGGTCCATGAAAGCTATAGGGGAATTAGTTAGTCCGAAGGACATAACCACGAATTCATAGTGACTATATCGAGTTCTGAAGGCCGTTTTTGGTATGTCATATTCTCTAACTCTAAGCTGATAATATCCCGACTTAAGATTTATCTTGGAAAAACAACTAGCTCCTTGAAGTTGATTGAAAAAGTCGTCAATCCTGGGTAGGGAATACCTGTTCTTAACTGTAACTTTATTCAGTTGACGGTAGTCGATACACATTCTAAGAGTACCGTCTTTCTTTCGCACAAACAACACTGAAGAACCCCATGGAGAGATGTTGGGCCTGATGAAACCCTTATCAAGAAGGTCCTTTAGTTATTCCTCTAAATTCTTAAGCTCAACGAAAGCCATTCTTTAAGGAGGAATAGAGATGGGCTGAGTGCCTGGAAGGTCTATACCGAAATCTATTTTCCGAAATCTATAGTGACATGCAATGACCAACTGAAATACTGAAAACTGATACAACTGAAGTATAACTGATATGGCCAATAGTGACCCTGACTGATGGTCATAGACATGTCCTGGATCTGAGATACTGATTTGAGCTAAACTAAATTGAATTGAATGGAGCTAAATTGAAACTGTAATGACTAGTGGGAGAGTCTATAACCACATAAGCAAAATGTGAAGTTCGATGTATACGCCCCATCGATAGGACCCAATATACCTTACCAGGATATAAAGTTATTAACTGGGTAATCATAAATCTAGGGTTGTTGGGCCAATAAAATACCTATGGTGGCAACATAGTTCTAAGAACTTGGCTTTGCTAGAACCTCGGTCCACTCGGTGCTAAGTCCTACTCCAACTCTATAGTCCTAACATGACTACTATTACCAAGCTGATAGCTCGAAACTGGGGCCCAAGACTAAGTCAGGGATACATGTATAGAAGTACCTTGAGAGTCTTATCGGACCGAATTTTGTAACTGGTGTTCTATGACTGGCAAAAGCTGCTTATGTAGAAGCATCGTGATCCTCTAAAGAACAAACTGAAGCTGAAGCTGGTGGTTCTAAGACTTGTCAGAGCTGCTTATCTGGAAGCGTCGTAACTGTCTGTAGAACTAACTGGTAACTGATAACTAATATTTGATAACTGGGAGGCATTACTGATACCTCAAGAACTGACTATTGTCAAACTGCACAGGTGACATATCTTAAAATATTGAAGATACTAACATTTTGACGTAAACTGGACTAGCATGCAACTGACTGAGAATTCAATTGATATTAATAATATCGGAATTCTAACACTGATAGAATCAAGCAACATGAATAACTAATCAGTTATGCAAGACTCTAATTTATTGTATTCAAGAATTAGGGCTAAACCATATTTACAGGAACAAGTATCAACATGACCACTAGATAGTGGAAATATAGCAACAATTAACATGAAAAAAATTCCACATGATATAGACAGAATCTGACTGATAATTTACTCATATTCGAAAATTCAGGTCTTAGAACTGATAAGAAAATTTAGATGGATTTTAGGGCATAAGGGAAGTACAATTCCCTTGCTAAATTCCCACATACCCGGGTGAAAACCCTAGAGAAAACCCTTGAGAAGATCTGAGAAGAAAGTCGAACTCTTGCTCCTGCTCTGTGTTTTTTGACTAAGTTCTACGTTCTGATTTTTGAGGGAAAGAGAGGAATGAGGTGTGAACATCAATTACCTCTCTAAATCCCCTGAATATAACCCAAAGAAACATAGTTTAGGGATTAAAAGATAGGAAGTTACTAAAATAACCCTGGAAGAAAAATCTAGAAATTGCCCGACAGGGACCAACGCGTCACACAACAAGTCGTTGGTTGATACCATGACTTGTTGGGACCAGTCGTTGGTCCTGGACCTAGAATTAAGGATCACTGGAAATTGTCAATGGGTGGGGACCACAACTCGTTGGACGAACCAATGTGTCATTGGTACCTCTAGTTGTCACTGGTATTATTTTTAACAAAAACTTGGGAACACCACTAATGGATGACACAACAACTCATTGGTAGAACCAATGGGTCGTCGTGTATGCTCGTGATCATCAGTGCCTGGTCTTGAAATCTGTCCACGGGTGGAGATGAAGACTCATTAGAGGTGATAACGAGTCGTTGGTCCCACTCGTTGCTTCTGGGGGATGCCTGGAGGATTTATGAACTTTGGATGCAACGGATGACAGGACGGCTCGTTACTTCTTCCAACGAGTCGTCCTATGACTCATTGGTTCTCGGAGGGAAATCCTGAAGAGCTGACAACGGCTCAGACAATGACCCATTAGAGGGGACCACGATCCATTGTCTGGATCATTCTGTGATAAAATTTTCTGGTTTTCCGGGTTTTTCTTTCAAGGTTTGAGTTTGGTCTAGGAGAGTTTTGGGGTGTTACACCATCCTTTCTTACCCCAACTCCTTCAACAAGCTCTTTAACTAAATCATCACCTTGAATGATTAGTTGCATCAGTATATTCTGCCTAGTGGTAGAAAAAGGCAGGGATATTTTGCAATATTGAGATCGAACTGATTGCTGCACTTTCAAACACATAGTCTGTAATAATTTTCTACCATAAATATCTCCAACCATATTTGAGTTAACAAAACCTTGTAACCTAATTTTAGCACCTGTGTAGAACAAGAATTTCCCCTTAATTTATAACATGTAAGTCAAAATTCACTTTCAAATAGTCCAATATTTTGTATTAGAATTTGACATGAATCTGATCACAACTCCTACTACATAGTGATGTTGGGCATATTTTCATTTCCATTTTCCATTATTTACCCATATTTGATCATGTTTTGAGTTTATAACCTTAATTAATGCTTAAATTTATGTAGGTGTGTGTTTTATGTGCTAAAAATGATTTGAGTTGATTTGAGCAGGAAACTAAGCAAAATAGGCTCAAAATGATGCAAGAAATGAAGATTTGAGAATATGATGTGTTTGGTGCTATGGTTGGTGCCCCGCACTAAGTCCCAAACTTTAGAGAAAAAATTCTCAGGTTGGTGCTACGGCTGGGGCAGCGCGCTACACCCATTTCGGGGGGAAAATGCTGATTTTTAAGCCAAGTCTTGAAGGACAGAAGCGTCATTTGAAGGCTCATCTATAAATATAAGTTTTAGGTAATTTGTTACATAGTTTTTGACTTTTGGGAGTATTTTTGGACTTCTTTAAAGAAGTCTTTACTCATTTTTATTTCGTAGTTTATTCATTACAGCTTGTTAGTCGTTTGAAAGATATACAAAGTTCTACAACTAGGTTTGCTCTTCTTTACTTCGTATTTTCGTATGATGATGACTACTTATTCATTTTCCAGCTTGTCTATGAGTGGCTAAACGTATAATCTAGGGTTATGGCCATGGTGGATTGTTGATTGTTAGAAAGCGTAATAAACTTGGTTTTGATTTTTTCTATAGTTTGTATTTATTTATTTTATTTTATTATTTACGAGATTGATCACCTTGTAAGTAATCTGTTGGCTTTTGATTGAACTTGGAAAAGGGAATCGAAAGGGTTAAAGATAAATATAGAACGAGAATTCAAAGACCTTTGAACCTATTGGTGATAGGATAGATGTTTTTGTTGAGGATAGGGATAAACCCTTCAACCCCATTTAGTTTCAATATAAGTAGGCATAATCGTTGTTTCATGTTCTCCTGCGACCATAGGGATATAGGCATTAGGGTTCAAGAGATAGTTCTTGGATGCTAAGGATAGTGGCAAGAAATGGGATAATAACTTGCAACTAACAACCATAGGACGAACCATGCTAGTTTAACTACGTCTGAAAAAACTCAACCTGAAACCAACCAAGTGCCATTGCCCTAGTTTGTCATCATTATCGAAATATAATCAAGCTTGCATTAGTTTTATTTAATCTTTACATTTGAAGTTTAGTAGTTTAATTTTCTTAAACCAATCTCCGTTTTATTTGTTTCATAGATTAATAAAATTAAAGTGACAACCTTATAACGATTAAATTGAAAAGTCCCTATGGGCACGATATCTGGACTTAACAATCTTATATTACTTGACGACCACGTGCGCTTGTGTGCGCTTGGGCGACATCAAGTTTTTGGCGCCGTTGCCGGGGACTTGAATATTATGTAATCATTTGTAGGTTAGAATTTTGTTTTTCTAGTATGTATTTTACATTTGATTCTTGTTTTTTTTAAGTTCACAGGGTTGTTTGGCTTATTGTATGCCAAGCATGAGAAGTCAAGGACCATCCTTAGCTTCTCTTGATCCTAAAATAGAGAGAACCTTTTGAAGGTTAACTATGGAAAACAATGGGCAAACAATAGGTGAAATGAGAGAGTTCCAGTGATGCGGTTTGCTAGGCTTAATGTGGGAAATGCCTCCAAAGCAATTGTTAAACAAACAATCACTAGGAACTTTGAGCTGAAAGAAGGGACTGTGCGGTTGGTCTAAAACACTTGTCAATTTCGGGGGAAGCCACACGAGGATCCCCACAGGCATCTGATGATGTTTGTAGAGCCGAATGAAAATTTTCACTACAAGAACGTGTCAGATGAATATGTCAAGTTGACTCTGTTTCCGTTCTCACTGATCAGAGAGGCCAAGGAGTGGCTTCCAAATGAGCCTGCAAGATCCATCACAACTTGGGAGATTCTCTCCAACAAGTTCATCAATTATTTTTTCTCTTCAAGAAGAACTAAAGAACTGAGAGGACAGATCTCTGGATTCATACGGAGAGATGGAGAAACTCTAGCTCAGGCATTGGAAGGTTACTAGGGTTACTTGAGGGATTGTCCATACCACATGCAACCTAAGGAGATAATCGGGCATAATTTCATTGAGGGTCTGAAGCCTGAGTCTAAGATACTTCTTGACTCTACAGCATAGAGACAAATTATGTTCAAAAGTTATGATGAAATTGAGGCTCTCTTGAACCTCATATCTGTAGGGAGTCAGGATTATCAGGATTCAGGCAGAGTATTTGCAGCAGCAAAGGTGCCGGTAAAGCTTGAGGTGGATGGTGTAGCGACAATCAGAGTAGATATTAGCCAGTTGGTGAATGTGATTAGAAAGTTGGTAACCACACAGTGTAGCAGGTAAAAATCCCACCACTATCATGTGAGGCATTGTAGTACCCCGAAAATCGTAAACTCAGATCCGGGAGTTGAAAAGGAGAAAATAGGATTTTCTGCACCAGGTCCCAGGTCAAGTCATCTAGTGACCCGTCGGGTGCGTCACGAGTCATTAAGTGACTCGTGGAGAGGAGATTGGACATGGTTGAGATTTTGAGTTTGAGGCTGACCACGGATGGGACCACGAGTCGTCAGGAGGTCTGTGGTCAAGTGTTGAATGAAGGAAGAAGGATTTGGGTAGTACACATAACGACCAGTCACCAAGAGTCTTCGGGCACACCAAGAGTTGTGGTGTCCCTCATGGTGGCTAGTGAAGATGGAGTTCCAGTGCAGGCAGTGGGAGGTGACCACGAGTTGTGGTCAGGGACAACAATTCGTTTAGTCCCTTGTGGGGGCTGGCAGTATATTTTTCTCTGTGAATTTATTAAGGGATTTTTCATAATTTCTAAGTTCCTAAGGCCTAAACTACGTTGTTTTAAGCTTAGAATAGAGTGTTTTAAGAGGGGTAAGTTCATTCTTAACTTATTCACTTCCATGCATGCAAGTCTAGAAGTACTTAAGGGTGATCAAGCCTAAATTCTTTAAAGTTCTTCCCCAAATTCTCATTGGGAAATCAAGGAAGTTGTGAAATCAGATTTCTATAGTTATGTAGGGTTATGAATGGGTGTAATTGTCCATACCCATGCCCAATCCCCTCTCAATTCATGAAAATTCTAGTTGATGATAGTTGATGAATCTTTGGGGTTTTTACCCAACATAAGAATTTCTCTCTAAGTTTCAATCATGGGTATGATCTAACCAGGTTTCAAATGTTGAATTATGATTAATGGACATATTTTACAATATTTTCAATTATAAATTATGTTTTCAAGTTTTATAAATTATGATGTCAGTCCATGAAGGTTCATGAAAGTTGAGATCTATGAAATATATATTAAAGCATAATGAGATGTTTATGAAGAAAGTATGATTTCGAATTACCCATGTTTATGTTCATGTTTTTGAATGATCAAGCCTATGCCAAGCATGTTTGAGTATTGGGCAAGACTATACGATCAAGTATGTTTCATGAATTTATATAAACGTCATATTAGCTTACCACATGGATTTTTGGAGTCTAGAATCCCACTATGTTCAGATTGTGCTATGGTTTGAGCCAAGGCTCCTCATGTTATGACTTTCGATTTATGCATGTATGTTATGAGTCAGCTTTGTCTTTAGACGATGGTTCAGCTTCGTTGAAAAAATATTGGAGAGCATATGCATATTTTTGGGAGTAGTGTCTACAACCGAGTAGGATAAGGATCAGTCAACCCTATGCCTCAGAACTACACACCAACATAGATATGTTCAGATTATTTGGAACCTCCCTTGTGAGCTTCCCTTGCCCCCAAAGGGCCTTCAGCTTGATATCGATATCATTGTAGCGTCCTTAGCCCTATCAAAGCTTTGGATGGCTCTGCCCACTTGAGTGTGATAGTCGGGACCATGTAAGCTCTATCATGGTAATGTGGGTTATATGACGAGTCTCACATACTTCCTCATGATTTCAGTTACGCACGTGGTAATGTCGGTTATATGATAAGTCTCCCATTGTTCCTCATGATTTCAGTTATGCATGTGCATCAGTCATGATATTATGTTTTCATAAAGTTTGACCCAATGTTCAGTTTTACTTATGATTATCAATTTTCAGCTTTGGATCATTCGATTCACTTATGATATTCAGTTATGTTCATATCATGATTTCAGAAAATAACATGCAATTCCTACTTTGAGAATCTTATCTTAATTATGTTTTATGATATGCATGGTTTATGATTTTACTTACTTAGCAATTTTACTTACCTTACATACTTGGTACGTTCCACGTATTGATGGCATACTCTATGTTGTATCGTTTCATGATACAGGCTCGAATATTTAGGCTCAGTCCCGTCATTAGCCAAACCTGCAGCATTAGCACTTATCAGCCAGAGTTGGTGAGTCCTCATCTTTCGAGGGCCTTGTTTTTAGTTGTATCTAGTACTTTTAGTTTTAAACTTTAATGAGTTAGTTGGGGTCTTGTCCCATCAACTCATCAATAGTAGAGGCTTTTCAGACATAGCATGTAATCAGCTTCGGTTTTGAGTTATGTATTCTGATGTTATAAGATTATGAGACTTCCGCTATGTTAATAATGTTAATCTTCCACTTTATTATGATTGAGTTAGATGTCATGTTCATTCCATGGATCGACTTGGAGCCCTCTCGGGTTTCTTTATCCCGTATCTCAATCCAGGCCTATGTTCGAGTCATGACAAACTTGGTATCAGAGCATTATGTTTTGAAGTGTCCTAAGGTGTCTGAATCCGCGTTAAGTAGAGTCTTTTTCATGGGTTTGAAGCACACCACACTTATGATAAAGAGGCTACGAGAAATTTAGGAAATTTTCCCTTCTTTCATGATATATGTCGTGTGATGAAATGCCTCTCTATCCTTCTAACTCATGCTATATTCATTTGAAGAATCATGCCTCCTTGATAATTTAATGGAAGAAGAAATAGGAAAGGAAATGGACACGAGAATGACAATAAAGATGGGCACCAGCAGGCCCCACTAGCCTATGAGGAGCATGTACCTGAGCCGGTTGCCGATGGTGAGTTCGGGGCATCCATATAGATGCTAGCTTAGGCCTTGACCACCCAGGTCAATAATTAGGAGGTAGCACATGTCCCTCAAAACGAGATTGATGTGGCGGCAAGAGTTAGAGATTTTCTAAGGATGAATCCTCCGAAGTTTCTTGGGTCGAAAGTGGACAAAGATCCACATGAGATTATTGATGAGGTTCTGAAGATCACCCAAATCATGGGGGTGTCCAGAGAGGAGTGGCCCGATCTAGCCTCATATCAGTTGAAAGGGGTTGCATACATCTGGTTCAAGTATTGGAAGGATAGCAAGTAGTTGGAGTAGCCCCTATTGGTTGGGATGAGTTTCATGCCACTTTTTTGGATCGGTTCTTCCCTTGTGAGATGGGGGGGATTAAAGTAGCTGAGTTTGTGAACCTAAAGCAAGGAAAAATAGTATTTCAGGAGTATGCCTTGGAGTTCACTCGCTTGTCCAAGTATGCACCTAAGATGGTGGCGGATAAGAGAGCTAGAGTGAGCCAGTTTGTGCATGGGGTAGCAGACTACTTAGTCAAGGATTGCCAGACCGTGATGCTTCATCAGGACATTGACTTTGCTCGGATATTCCTGTACGCCAAGAAGATAGAGGAGGTGTAGATGAGTGAACAAGAGAGAGAGGTCAAGAAGGCCAGGACTGATAGTTCAGATTCTCCCAGCAGAGGCCTAGTGGGCACCGTCATCAGTCCCACCAGAGATCTTCAGCCTCAGTGCCTTCGGCTATGAGTGTGCCATCTAGATCTAGGCGCGATAAGAGGGGAATAGCATCAGGCTCTAGAGGATAGAATAGCAGACCCGTAAAGACTAGCACTCCAGAGTGTAGCAGATGTGGCCGGAGACACGTGGGTTAGTTCTTAGCAGGTTCAGGTGCTTGTTTCGGGTGCGAGAAGACCGAACATATACTTAGGGATTGCCCAGCAGCCAGATAGGTTCATGATAGGGGTCGAGGCCCATCCTCCAATTCAGCAGCTCCACCAGCATGCCCAGCTCAGCAAGGGGCATCTACTAGTATGGGTGGTGGTTAGCATCAAAATAGATTCTATGCCCTAGAATCCCGTCAAGAGAAAGAGGTCTCCCTAGATGTAGTCACTGGTAAGTTACGAGTTTTCCACCTTGATGTGTTATAGCCCGAGAACCTAAGGATCAGACCCGGGAGTTAAAATGGGGAAAAACTAAAAACTCAAGTTGCAGGCACAGAACGAGTCATTGGACGACTCGTGAGACCAACCCACGAGTCATCAAGTGACTCATGGGGAAGGCCAGTGAAGAGAAGGAAGTTGGAGGATAAGGGTTCCCCACGGGCAAGGGAACGACTCGTGGTTAGTCACGTAAGCTCTATCATGGTATGTCGGTTAAGTTACGAGTCTCCCATTGTCTATATGATTCAGATTTGCATATTCATTACTCATGATTATTACTTTAAGCGTGCATGTTCTAAAAGTAAGGTTTGACTCATTGTTCAGCTTTCTATAAATGACAGATTTCATCTTTGAGTCATTAGAGTCAGTTTTCTAAATTATGAAATTTAAATGCCCATTGATGAGAAGTTCATTAAATAAGAGAATGATGATGAATGTGAGATGATGATGAGATTTGAAAATGGAAAGCATGTTTCTAAAGCTACCCATGATTATGACATGGTTTTGAAAATAAATTGAGTAGAGCCAAGTATGGTAAAGCTTTGGGCAACTCCCACATGTTGATTTAAGATGATGATTTTCCCGAAATAATCTTACCACATTGTTTGGAGAGACGTCTCCCAAATTTCATATTATTAGATTGTGGTATGTTTCAAATTAAAGCTTCTCATATGCATAAGTTCATAATTGAGATGTATATCCTTATTGAGCTTTATTGAGCTTTGTCAAAGGACAATGTTGAGCTTCATTTTCATATGATGTCAAGTCTATGTATGATTTCATTATTGATCTTTGTCAAAGAACAATTTTTAGATTCGTTCCATATGATGTTGATTTATTCATGATTTCATCTTGAGCATCGGCAATATGCGATGTTGAGCTTCGTTAAATGTACGATGTAGAGCATTGCATGTTTTTGGAGAAGAGCTAGCACTGAGCGGGCTAAGGGTCGATCACCCTATGCCCCGTAACTACGCGCCTCAATGTAGATAATACTATTATATTATTGGGATCTCTCGTGTGAGCCATCCCCTGACCAATGGCCCCGAGCTTGATTTCGGTATCATGGTAGCATCCTTAGCCCTGGCAAGGTTATGGATGGCTCTGCCCACTTGAGTGTAATAGTCGGGACCACGTAAGCTCTATCGTGGTATACCGGTTAAGTGAAGAGTCTTCCATTGTCTATATGATTCAGATTTGCATATTCATTACTCATGATTATTACTTTAAGCGTGCATATTCTAAAGTGTTTGACTCATTGTTCGCCTTCTTATTAAATGACAGTCACTTTGAGTCATTCGAGTCGGTTATGATGTTATGATGTTAAGGCTATGGTCATATCATGAAAAGATTTTGATTAGAATGTATGCATGTAGCCCTTCTTCAGACTGTGCTATTGAATATGTTATGAAATGTTTAAATGATTTATTTATTTAAGTCGGTTTTACTTACCTTACATACTAAGTTCATTCAACGTATCGACTACATACTTCCTATGATGTATCGTTTCATGATACAGGACCCGACTTACAGCTTTCAACCTCTGCTCTTAGACAGCTTTCCGGAGTTAGTATCTGCTCGATTGCGAGTACTGTCCTTCGAGGAATAGACTATCATTATCCTTTATGTATTCCCGCCAAAAGTATTGTTGAGTTAGTTAGGTCTTGTCCCATCAATTCATCCGCATCTGAGGTTTTCAGACTTATGTATATTTTAGCTTCGGATATATTTTTGATGTTATATTGAATTAGACTTCCGCTGAGTTATATTGATGATTTCGCCTTATCGAATGGGTTAGGATGTATTCTTATGCCATGGGTTGACTTGGGGTCTCTCGGGTTCCTTTGTCCCGTGTCTACGATCCGAGCCTCCGTTCGGGTCGTGACAAACTTGGTATCAAAGACATAGGTTTGAAGTGTCCTAGGGTGTATGAAAGCCGCGTTAAGTAAAGTCCTTTTCATGGGTGTGAAGTATTCCACACTTATGACGAAGAGGCTACGAGACGTTTAGGAAATGTTCCCTCTTTTCATGATCTATGAAGTGCGATGAAAAGTCTTTCTATCCTTCTAATTAGCGCTAATCGCGATTGCAGAATCATGGCTCCTCGAAGAATGAACGAAATAAGGAATGGAGGTGGTGAAGGCCACGAGAATGGAAATGGTTATGGGCATCAGCCAACCCTCCAAGCCAGGAGCCTCAGCACGGAGCCAACCGCCCATGCTGAGTCTGGGGATTTATCCAAACAGCTTGCGCAGGCCTTGACTGCCAGTCAATCGCCAGCCATTGCACATGTTCCGAAAATGGCAATGCAAAATGACAGCTCGATTTAGAGACTTCTTGGAGGATGAACCCGCCAAAGTTCTTGGGGTCCAAGTTAGATGAGACCCACATCATTTCATTGATGAGATTGTCAACATCACCCAAGTGATGGGGGTGAGTAGTGTTGAGTGCGTTGAGTTGGCCTCCTACCGCTTGAATGGGGTGGCGTATATCTCGTTTCGCCAATGGAAGGATAGCGGGGTCGCAGAGCAGGTCCGATCATGTGGGAGGAGTTTCAGTTGCATTCCTAGACGGTTCTTCCTCCCTCGTGGAGGATGAGGAGATGAAGGCAAAGCCAAGTTTGTAAGCCTCGAAGCCGGAAGGATGATAATGCTAGTGTATTCCCTTGAGTTCACTACCCTATCGAAGTATGCCCCGAGTTAGTGGCTAACAAAAGGACGCGGGTAAAAAGATTTGTTCATGGTATAGCAGGGAATTTGAAGTTGAGGAAAGAGTGTCGTATTGCTATGCTTAACAAGGATATGGACTTCCTCGCATGGTGCTGTACGCCCGGCAGATGAAGGCGACACATTCAAGAGAGAGGGAGGCCAAGAGGTTCAGGATCGAGGATCACCGGTTCTCTCAGCAAAGGTCCGGTGGTGGACACCGATAGTAGACTCACCAGAGATCGTCACCAAATCTTCTGGATTGAGTGTGCCATCCGTGCCTAGACATGATCAGAGAGACTAGCATCAGGCTCGAGGGGTCAGAGCAGCAGACCCATATTTTAGTATCCCAGCTTATCACAGATGGGTCGAGGGCACACAGGCCAAGACTTGGTTGGTCTGTGTGCTTGTTTCGGGTATGGGAAACCCGCACAAGCTTTCTGCATTGTCCAACTACAAGTAAGGATCAGGTTGGGGGTAGAGGCCCAGCTTCTAGTTCAACAGCCTCCCTCCCCACGCTCAGCACATCAGGGTATCTACTAGCACAGTTGGTGGTCAGTGCCGTAACAAGTTTTATGCTTTAGCTTCCCGTCGAGGAGGTCTCCCGGATGTGGTCAAGGGTATTTATGAGTCTTCCTTATAGATGTATATGCTTTGTTGTGATCTGGGGCCACCTTTTCTTTTGTGACACCATATGTAGCTAGTAGTTTTAGAGTCAGTCCCAATGTCTTGTCATATCCCTTCTCAGTTTCCACTCCATTAGGTACTCAGTTATAGCTAGACGGGTATATAGAGGTTACCGCCTCACCCTGCTTCATAAGGTCATTTTAGTAGACTTGATAGAGTTATCCATGACGATTTCGATGTTATTCTAGGCATGGATTGGCTATATGCATGCTATGCTTTAGTAAATTGCAGAACCCGTCAGTAGAGTTCAGATTTCCGAGTGAGCCATCCTTAGAATGGAAGGGTGTTTCAGTTGTGTCTGTGGTCGATTCATTTCCTACCTTAAGGCCGTGAAGATGATTTCTAAGGGTTGTACATGTACCATCTAGTTAGGATAAGATGTCGAGTCCGAAACCCTGACTATCCAGTTAGTTCTAGTAATACGTGAGTATCCAGAGGTCTTTCCTGATGATTTTCTAGAAAATCCTCCTAAGTGGGAGATCAATTTCGGTAAAGACCTTCTTCCGACACGTAACCTATATTTATCCCGCCCTACCCACGACTCAATCGAGCTAAAAGAGTTGAAGGATCAGTTGAAGGACCTATTAGATAAGGAATTTATTAGGCCGGTGAACCTCCCTGGGGTGTACTAGTGTTATTTGTCCGAAGAAGGATGGTTCACTTCTAATGTGCATTGATTATCAGCAATTGAACAAGGTTACCGTCAAGAACCAGTACCCCTTACCTGTGATTAATGAGTTGTTCGACTAGCTTCAGGGTGCCAAGTGTTTCTCCAAGATTGATCTCAGGTTCGGGTATCACCAGCTCAAGGTTCGGGAGAGTGACATCCCAAAATCGCCTCTAGGACTAGGTATGGTCAGTACGAAATTGTTGTTATGTCTTTCGACTCACCCAATTCCCCTGCAACTTTCATGGATCTAATGAACAGGGTTTTCGCTAAATATCTCGGACAAGCTCGTGATTATGTTTAGCGATGATATCCTCAGGGCTCTCGGAGCGAAGAGGAGCATGCCCCTCATTTGAGAGTAGTTTTTCCGAATCTCAAGGATCATCAGCTATATTCAAAGTTTAGCAAATGTGAGTTTTGGTTGGACTCTGTGGCATTTTTGGGCCATGTGGTATCGAGTGAGGCATAAAGGTAGATACTCAGAAAATTGAGGCAGTGAAGAATTGGCCCAGACCGGGAATCCCATCAGAGATCAGGAGCTTTTGGGCTTAGCGAGTTACTATCGGAGATTTGTTGAAGGCTTTACATCTATTGTTGCAGCACCTTAGATCAAGTTAACTCGTAAGAAGGCAAAGTTCCAATGGTCGAGGCTTCTATGAGAAAAGCCTGAAGACTAGACCTCACTTCTCAGCACCAGTGTTGTCCTACCCGAGGGTACTGATGGTTTTGTGGTGTATTGTGATGCTTCGAGAATCGGACTTGGGTGTGTGTTGATGCAACATGAGAAAGTGATAGCATATTCCTCAAGACAGTTGAAAGTCCATGAGAAGAATTACCCGACCCATGATATTGAGTTGGCACGGTGGTATTCGCATTGAAGATATGGCAGCATTACTTGTATGGGGGTCACGCGGATATATTCACGGACCACAAAAGCTTGAAATATGTGTTTACGCAGAAAGACCTCAATCTTCGCAAAGGAGTGTGGTTAGAGCTACTAAAGGACTACGACATAAGTGTCCTTTACAACTCAGGTAAGGCTAATGTGGTAGCGGACGCACTTAGTATTTCTCTATGGAAAGTGTGTTCCCACGTGGATAAGGGAAAGAAGGAGTTATGAAAGATGTCCATCAACTTGCGAGGTTGGGAGTTAGATTGGTCGACTGACCGATGGCGGCATTGTTGTGCAAAACAAACATTAGAATCGTCCTTGGTGACAACATATGAAAAAGCCAGACAAGATGAGATCTGATTTTTGGTAGTAAAAGCTGAAAGAGGGCGCTTAGAGTCAAAGGTGGAGGTCTTCTCCCAAGGGGGAGATGGGGTGTTGTGGTACCGTGGTCGTTTGTGTAAGTGTTCGTGACGCCGATGATTTGAGAGGCCGGATGTTACATGAGGACAGCGGATCTAGGTATTCTATTCATCCTAGGTGCCACCAAGATGTATCATGATTTGCAGGAAATATATTTGTGGAACGGCATGAAGAGGGATATTGCAGAATTTGTAGCCAAGTGCCCGAACTATCAGCAAGTGAAAGTCGAGCATCACAGGCCGGGAGGCGCATTTCAGATATTAGCATTCCCACTTGGAAGTGGGAAGAGATTAATATGGGCTTCATTGGCTGCAGCCTACCCCGTACTCAACGACAATATGACTCCATTTGGGTGGTGGTCGACAGGTTGACCAAGGTTGCACACTTTTTACCGGTCAAAACCACACACTCAGTGAATGATTATGCCCAAATATATATTTGGAAGTTGGTGCGATTATATGGAGTGCCCTTGTCTATCATTTCGTATCGTACTCACTACCTCTCAATTTTGGTAGTCTTTCCAAAAGGGTTTGGCACTCAGCAAACCTACATGCCTTTAATCCGCAAATAGATGGTCGTGTGGAGTGGACAATCCAAACTCTAGAGGACATGTTGAGAGCTTGTGTGATGGAATTTAAGGGCAGTTGGGATGATCACTTACCCCTTGATCGAGTTTGCTTACACAATAGCAATCACTCCAGCATCCGATGGCACCGTTCGGAGATCTCTATGGGCTGCAGATGTAGATCGCCCATCGGATGATTTGAGGTTGGTGAGGCGGCTATGATAGGGACTGATTCGATTCATGAGGCTCTTGTAAAGTTCAGTTGATAAGGACAGGCTAAAACCGTCGTAGCTCATCAAAAGTCATATGCGGATGTAAGAAGGAGAGAGTTGGAGTTCGAGGTGGACGATTGGGTATTTTTTAAGGGAGTCATGCAGTTCAAAAAGAAAGGAAAACTCAGTCTCCGCTATATGTTGACCCCCAAGGCTAGGAGAAGAGTTGGTATGTAGCATATTAGCTGGAGTTGCCATCAGAGTTATCTTCAGTTCATCCCGCTCTTTAATGTATCGCCTTGAAAAGTGCTTGCGATCCATCTTTAGTTGTCCCAAGGGAAAGTGTTGATGTGGGGATAGCCTCAGTTATAAGAAAGTTCCAATTGCAATCTTTGATCGTCAGGGTTTGGAGGCGAGGAACAAAGAAGTAGCTTCGGTGAAGGTGTTATGGAGAATTGGCTGCAGCTAAGGGAGCTACGGAGGCCGAAGCGACAACGATGGATAAATACCTCACCGTTCCCTACTAGCTCAGTTTCAGCTTGGGGTATCAGTCCATGCCCCACTCTCTATTAGTTTCATGTTCAGATCATAAAAGTAACAAGTTTGATTTATGACATGATAGATGTATGTGATGTCTGAATTCGGTTCAATTATATGTACTTTTCCCGTGAGGTAGTCATTCCCGCCAGTTTTCGGTTTAATTGATCAATGTTTGCCTATGATAATTGCATATTTCTGAGTTTCTGTGTGTTTCTAACATTCGAGGATGAATGTTCCCGCGGGGAGATATTATAATACCCCAGGAACCTAAGGATCAGACCCGGGAGTCAAAATGGGGAAAAACTGAAAACTCAAGTTGTAGGCAATGCAACGAGTTGCCGGATCTTACTCTCACGAGACCATCCCATGAGTCGTCAGTGACTCGTGGGGAAGGCTAGAAGAGAAGGAAGTTGAGGATAAGGGTTCCCCACGGGTGAGGGAACGACTCGTGGTTAGTCATCACGAGTCGTTAGTCACACGTGGGGGAAGGGTGTGTGAAAATTGAAGTGGTCAACCAAGCAGTAATTTGAAGGGAATGTAATCTCACGACTGTTAGGTCAGGCAACGAGTCGTGGTGTGAGTCGGGTGACTTTTAAGTAAAAGTGATATAATAGAAGCAGTGTACTTGATGATTTGTGACCACGAGTCGTGGTCACCCCTGACAAAACCGTTATGTGATCGTTATGAGCCCAGAGCTTTGACAAGCAAGCAGTACTCGACAAGCATCATGACGAGTCATTTGGGCCAAGTGATTCGGTAGTTAGGTCGTCCATAGGACCACCTCGACAGTTATTTTTTGCAATTTTAGTAACGGTTTTTCGTAATTCCTAAGTCCTAGGGGCCTATACTATGTCGTTTAAGGATCATTTTACAGGATTTTAAGAGGGGAAAACATATTCTAAGCCTTTTCATTCCATGCATGCAAACTTGAGTTTGAAGAGGATTTGAGCATGTTTTAAAGGTTTCCATTGGAATCTCATTTTGGGCAATTAAAGAAGGTAAAATCATCCTCCCAGGTATGTAAGGTTATGAGTGGGTGCCTTCTTCCACACCCATGCCCAATTTTTATCAAATCATGAAAATTACCTATGATCAAGTATGGGGTTTTACCCAATTATATGTAATTTTCAATATCTATACATGGGTATGATTAGATTATGCTTATATTGAAAATTATAAATTCAAAAATAAAAAACAATCATAATTAAAAATATTTTTAAAAATTATGAAATTTAAATGCCCATTGATGAGAAGTTCACAAGAAGAGAATGATGATGAATGTGAGATGATGATGAGATTTGATAATGGAAAGTTATGTTTAAAGCAATTCCATGATTACATGGTTTTGAAAATAAATTGAGTTAGAGCTACAAGGGTAAAGCTTTTTAAGCAACTCCCAGATGCATTACAGAGATGATTTTTCCGAAATAATCTACCATATTGTTTGGGAGCGATTGCCCCCAAATTTCATATTATTAGATTGTGGTATGTTTCAAATTAAAGCTTCTCATATGCATAAGTTCATAATTGAGATGTATATCCTTATTGAGCTTTGTCAAAGGACAATGTTGAGCTTCATTTTCATATGATGTCAAGTCTATGTATGATTTCATTATTGAGCTTTGTCAAAGAACAATCTCTTTAGATTCGCTGCTCCATATGATGTTGAAGTTATTCATGATTTGGCATCTTGAGCGTCGGCAATAGACGATGCTGGAGCTTCATTAAATATGATGTAGAGCATTGCATGTTTTTTGGAGAAGAGTTCTAGCAATCAGCTGGCCAAGGGCTCGATCACCCTATGCCCCGTAACTACTACCAATGTAAGATAATATTATATTGTTGGGATCTCTCAAAAGAGCTATCCCTGGCCCAATGGCCCTGAGCTTGATTTCGGTGTATCATGGTAGCATCTCATTCCTGGCAAGCCAGGGTCGGCTCGCCCACTTGAGTGTAATAGTCGAAACCATGTAAGCTCTATCATAGATAATCGTTATGAAGAGTCTTCCATTGTCTAAATGATTAAGATTTGCATATTCATTGCTCATGATTATTACTTAAGCATATTCTAAATTAAGGTTTGACTCATTGTTCAGCTTTCTATAATGACAGGCTTCGCCTTTGAGTCATTCGAGTTGGTTATGATGTTATGATGTTATGTTAATGGTCATATCATGAAAAGATTTTGATTTAGAATGTATGCATGTAGCCCTTCTTCTCAGACTTGAAAGCTTATGATATACATGAAATGTTTTAAAATGATTTATTTTTTATTTAAGTTATTTTATATACTCCTTGCATACTCTACATATTTCAAGTGCTGACTGCATACTTCTATGCCGTATCATTTCATGATACAGACCCACTCGCAGCTTAACCCCACTCTTTGGACAGCTTTTCGGAGTTGGTATCTTCTTGGATTGGTGAGTCCTAAACCTTCGAGGACTATACTATCATTATCCTTTATGTATTCCCAGTTTCAGTATTGTAGAGTTAGTTGGGGTCTTGTTCCATCAACTCGTCCATACTAGATGCTGCACTTGGCGTATGTGTTAGCTTTAGATGTATTTCTGATGTTATGTTGAATTAGACTTCCGTTGAGTTATATTGATGATTTCTTCAGTTTATCGAATGGGTTAGATGTATGCTTATGCCATGGGTTGACGTGGGGTCTCTCGGTGTCCTCGTCCCGTGTCTACGATCCTAGCTCGCTCTGTGTCGTGACATGATGTATATGTATTGTATATCCAGGGGATACTTTTTCTTTTGTGACGCCCTATTTTGCTAGTAGTTTTGGAGTCAGTCCTGAAATATTGTCAGAACCCTTCTCAGTCTCTACACTAGTCGATAATTCCGCTTATAGCTTGACCGGGTATAGAAATTTCGTCACGCCCTTCATAAAGTCACCTCGCTGATTTGATAGAGATAGCCATGACCGATTTTTATGTCATCCTCAACATGGATTGGTTATATGAATCTTATGCCTCAGTCAATCTTAGAACCCGTGCAGTAGAGTTTAGATTTTTGGGTGAGTCAAGACAAGGAAGGGTAGTTCATCCGTGCCTCGTAGGTCACTTCATTTCCTGCCTTAAGGCCGCAAAGTTGGGATTTTTAAAGGTTGCATATACCACCTAGTTAGGGTTAAGGATCCAACATCCGAAACCCCGACTATCCAGTCAGTTCCTATAGTGTGTGAGTATCCAAAGGTGTTTCCAGATGATTTACGTAAATTTCTCCCGAGCGGGAGATCGATTTTGGTATTAACCTTCTTCCCCGATACGTGCCTCTATATCTATTCCTCCTTACAGAATGTCTCCAACTGAGCTAAGGGAGTTGAAGGAGCAGCTGAGACCTCTAGGATTCATCAGACCAAGCACGTCCCTATGGGGTGCACCAATCTCTTTGTCCGAAAGAAGGATGGCTCTTCGTATGTGCATTGATTACGGCAATTAAACAAAGTTACAATCAAGAACAGGTATCTTCCCTAGGATTGATGATTTGTTTTACCAGCTTCAGGGTACAAGTGCTTCAAGATAGACTCAGGTCCGAATACCATTAGCTTAGGGGTTCTAGAGAGTGACATCCGAAGACAACCTTTTAGACTCGATATGGTCACTATGAGTTTGTAGTTATGTCTTTTGAACTAATGAATGCTCCTGCAGGTTTTATGGATTTGATGAACAGGGTGTTCAAGCCATATTTGTATATGTTCGTGATTGTGTTCATAGATGATATTCTCATATACTCGCAGCGAGGAGAAGCATGCCGTCATCCGAGGGTGGTGCTATAGACTTCGAAGGATCGCCGCTATATGCTAAATTCAAGAAATGTGAGTTTTGCTGAACTCAGTGGCATTTTCGGGTCATGTTGTGTCAAGTGAAGGTGTGAAGGTAAACTCTCAAAAGATAGAAGCGCTGAAGAATTGGCCTAGACCAAAGGAGTCCTTAGGATATCAGGAGTTTTTGGGTTTAGTCATTACCATCTGAGGCTCGTTGAAGGGTTTTCATCCATTGTCGCATCGTTGACTAAGTTGACCCAGAAGAAAGTGAAGTTTCAGGCCGAGGCGCTTGTGAGAAGAGCTTCCAAGAGTTGAAGACTCGACTCACCTCAAAGACTGCTGAGCCTACCCGAGGGTACCGAGGGTTTTGTCGTATATTGTGACACCTAGAGGATCGACCTTGATTGTGTACTCATGCATACGGGAAAGTTATAGCATATGCTTCTAGGTAGCCGAAGGTACATGAAAAGAATTATCCGACTCACGCCGAGTTGGTGGCGGTGTATTTGCCTTGAAGATTTGGAGACACTATTTGTATGGGGTCCATGAAGCTTACGGACCAAAAAGCCTACAAATTCATGTTTACTCAAAAGGATCTAAATCTACGTCAGAGAAGGTGGTTGAAGCTTTTGAAGGATTATGATATGAGTGTCCTCTACCATCCGGGAAAGTCTAATATGGTGGCAGATGCTCTTAGCAGGCTTTCTATGGAGAGTGTGTCCCATATAGTCGAGGAAAGGAAGGAGTTAGTGAAGGATGTACATTGGCTTGCATGGCTAGGTGTCCGTCTGGTTGACTCCGACAGGTGGTGTCATTGTTCGAATGGGTAGAACCCTCATCCTTAGTGACTGAAGTTAAAGTTATACAAGATGAGGATCCTATTTTGGTAAAATTGAAGAAAGTTGTTCGTAATCAAAAGATAGAAGTCTTCTCCAAAGGGGAAGATGGGGGTGCTTCAATATAGAGGTCACTTATGTGTTCTCGGGTGTTGACTTTTGAGAGATCGAATGTTGCACGAGGCTCATAGTTCCTGATACTCTATACACCCAGGTGCCACCAAGATGTAATGTGACCTTCGGGAAGTCTATTGGTGGAGATGCAAAGGAAGAAGGACATAACAGAATTTGTATAAGTGTCTCGTATTGTCAACCAGTGAAGGTTGAGCATCAAATACCCGGAGGTGTGATCCAATACATAGTATCCTTACTTGAAAGTTGAAGGAGATCAATATGGACTTCATCATAGGGTTGCCTCGCACCGTCGACAATATGACTCTATTTGGGTGGTTGTGGACTGTGTTGACTAAGGCGCCATTTCTTACCAAAACTAGCGATTCGAGGATTATGCTGTTGTACATTCAGAGTTAGTTTGGATGCATGGAGTGCCATTGTCCATCATATTAGATAGAGGTACATAGTTTACCTCCCAGTTTTGGAGACTGTTCAAAAGGGACTAGGTACTCACAGTCAAGCTTAACACAAATTCTCTTTCACCCAAACAGATGGTCGTGCGGAGTGGACTATTCAAACTCTTGAGGAAATGTTGAGAGCGTGTTTGATTAATTTCAAGGGTAGTTGGATGACTATTTACCTCTCATTGAGTTTGCATATAACAACAACTACCATTCCATAATTCAGATGGCTCCATTTGAGGCTCTTTATGGGAGGAGATGTAGATTGCCTAATGGGTGGTTTGAAGTTAGTGAAGCTGCGGTGGTAGATCCGTATCTGTCCATGCGGCTATAGAGAAAGTTCAAACCTTATAAGGGATAGGTTAAAAATAGCTCAGATTCGCCAAAAGTCTTATGCGGATGTGAGGAGGTGAGAGCTTGAGTTTGAAGTTGAGTATTGGATATTTCGAAGGTGCTCCCCATGAAGGGAGTGGTGAGATTCGGAAATAAAGGAAAACTCAGTCCCTGCTATGTTTGTCCATACAGATTGTGAAACAGGTTGTCAAGGTAGACTATGAGTTGGAATAGTCTCAGAATTAGCTTCAGTTCATCCAGTTTTACATGTATCGCTCTTAAAGAAGTGTTTGGGTGATTGATCTTGGGAAAATTGTGCCCAAGTGATACTCAAATGCTCATTTCGACTTGTTTATCTATCGTTATCTGTGCATTCTCATGCGATTCTTAGTTAAATGTGAAATTATATACTAACCAACATGATTAGTGTTGTGTTGCAGGTAAAAGGAAATTTTGGGAAGCTAATATACATATTGGTGAAGAGCGGGAATGGACTTGGAAACAAGGAGTGGAAGTTGACAAGGAGAGCAGCAAAATAAGGGCTCCGCGACGGAGCCGTGTCACGCTGCCATCGCGGAGGCAGTCTGCCTCGGATGAATTACTCTGGTCAAAATCCGCGGGAGGTTCGCGCTCCGTGACACGGAGGCAATGCCCGCGACACCAAGGGCCACGTTGAGTACAATTACTTGTCCCTGTCTCCAGCGAAGGTGCGTGATAGCATCGTGGCACGGAGGCAAGGTCTGCGATGCAAGTTTCAAAGCCACGTTGAGGTGCATTTGCTGGGGAGCCGACTTCCAGTGAGGGTCCGCGATACCTCCATGGCACGGAGGGAGTGCTCCCGCGATTACACCCGGCGTCATCGCTGCTTGTTATTCCGGGAAAAATTCTTAAGAGTATAAATAGCACACTTAGATTTTATTTTAAACATTCTGACTTGGTTGAACAAGAACGTGGGTTACAGGCAGTTGAGAGGACGAAAATTCTAAGGTTCTTCATCTCTTTCTTTATCTCAATTGCTTGTATGAATTCTACTTATTTGGTGATGTTTAATCCACAAATGAGTGGCTAAATTCACTTCTTTTGCCGAGGTTACAATGATTGTAGTGGAATGTAATTGTTGATCATTTCAGTTTTTATCTTTTCTTCAATGGTTGTTATCAATTCTGTTTTTACTGCATTAATGTTTGGCCAATGTTAATGTATATCTATAAACCAATTTGATTTTGAAAAGGAAAGAAATTGGTAAGTTTTGAATTGGTAGGATATGACTTTTCTTAGCTGTAAAATTGAGAAAGATTTACATTCAGAATAGAAATATATCGAAAAGTCTTATTAGTCAATTAAGGAATCGGTTATGTATGGCTAGAGCATGAAATTCTTTATCACAAAATGTAGATTAAGGTTCATAAAGCTTCTTAAATTGGATAGGAGTCGAAAGATCCAACTATAGGTTTTTGGATCAGCAACCGAAGAAAAGATTAGCTGAATTGAATTGATAAATTACTTACCCCGCATGTTTGTTTTAACCTCAGCTTGCTCATTGCTATTGTTCAGACTCAAATTATAATCTTGACTTAGATTCTCATTACTTAGTAAACTTTTACTCTCAAAATATTATTTATTTGGTTGTCTCGTATTCATAAAGATATAGTTAACTGACGCTGGTTACCATCACCGTAGTTCAGTCCCGTGGGATTGATACTTGGCTTGAATTAAGTCACTTTACTACTTGTTCGACCACGTGCACTGAGGTAGTTACCACGCAAAGACCGAACAAGTTTTTGGTGCCGTTGTCGGGACTCCGGCAATTGGTAAATTTATTTTCTAGTGTTAGTTTACAAATTCTATATAAGTGCCGACAACTTTATCTTAGCCTCTTGAAGATATTGAATTCTTGTGAACGTTGGAAAGAGATAAGGAGTTGGTGGATCCCATATATAGAATGGTTATGGCCATCGTCAAAGAAGGGAAGCTCTTGAGAAGAAGCCGCGCTGCTAAAAAGGCAATTCTAGAGCAACAACAGAATCCACCACTTGTGAGGGCAGTTTTAGTGCCCGAGGAAATGGCAGCAAGGCCGGTTCGCGAAGTGGCAATCCAACATGCAAACAATGTTAAATCTAGTATTCAAGAGACCGTGAGTCTGAGGGAGGCTTGGAGCTTAAACGTAACATGGTGCGCTTGTTGCACACCAACGGGCAATTCACAAAAGTCTCTCTCATGAAGATCCACAACAACATCTTCAAACCTTTTTGGAGATAAGTGACACTTACTTTCCCGCTGGAGTATCATCCGGACTACTTGAGGCTTATATTATTCATTTTCATTATTGTGGGAAGCAAAGAGGTGGTTGAAAGCTGAACCACCTAACTCTATCACCACTTGGGATGATCTTGCAAGAAAAGTTTTGATACAATTCTTTCCATCCGGGAAAACAGCAAGCACTTAGAATTAAGATTCTAAGTTTTAAACAAAGAGATTGTGAGAACCTGTACCAAGCCTGGGAGAGGTTCAAATCAAAGTTAAGGGATTGTCCTCACCATCACCATTTAAATGATGTGTTGGTGCATACTTTCATAGAGGGTTTGGAACCACATACAAAAATTTTGCTAGACTCAGCAGCTAGGGACACATTAGAAAATTTATGAGGAGCTTTTATACTTTGTTAAATCGTATTTAATAGGGAAATCCTGAGTGGAATGCGGACTCATCACGAGGAGGAAGGAAAGCGGGCAGAGTCTTTGAGGTGGATGGTTTACGCCTATCGCCGCACATATAGTTGCGTTGCAAAATCAACTCAACACCCACTTCATCAGTATGAGCTTGAATCAAGCACAAGCCCCAGTCAATGTAGTGCAGCAGGTTGGTGTGAAAATTGTGGGAGTGGTTTAACACCTCGCCCGTGTTGTGGTGCAAACTGCATTCAGCAAACTTTGTTGGGAACGTCCGTAGAAATAATCACCACCAGTATGGCAACAATTATAACTCAAATTGGAGGAATCATCCGAATTTCTCTTGGGTTAGTAATATCCATAAAGTGAAGAGTTCGAATCAGGGTGTGCAGAGAAATCAAGGGGGGCATCAGAATTTTTAGTCTCAATACAGAGGAAACAATGCACCTCCTCCACCACCCATCGAAGATTGAGGACATGTTCAAAACAATGATAGCTAACCAAGCGCAAATGTAGGCTTACTATGTGAAATTAGCGGCAGACATGAAAAATCAGCAGTTAGCTACAAAGACGCCGGAGTACCAGTTTGGACAACTAGCTGGAGCTCAAAACACCAGGCCCAGAGGAGGACTACCGAGTGACACCGACCCAAATCCTGGGCAAAATAATGCAAGGACTACAAGGAGTGGACTACAACTCAAGGAGGTGGAACCAGAAAGACCACCTCAGCAATCAGGAGCAGTGGAAAAAGATGGGGAACACGATGATGAGAGGGGGAAGGAAAAGGCAGTTGAAGCAGAAAAGACCACCACCCTCGCTCTCAAAGATTAAAGAAGCACAAGGAAGAAGCTTTTTAAAAAGTTCATGGGGGTGCCAAACAGGTACACATTAATTCACCTTTGGTTGATGTTTTGGGGGGAGTGCCGAAATATGAAAAGTATATCAAGTACATCAGGCAAAACAAAAGAAGATTGACGGAGTATGCTACGGTGGCGCTTACCGAGGGAGGAACTTCCTGCATACGCAACAAAGTTGCCAAACAAAGCTCAAGGACCCCGAGTTTACCATTCGCATCACAATCGGGCAAAATATCCGAGCTCGCGGACTATGTGATTTTTGGAGCAAGCATAAACTGCTGATGCCGATATCGGTGTTCAAGAACGTTGGGGCTGGGCAGTCCAGACCAACTACAGTGATCTTGCAGCTAGCAGACCGTTTGGCCTAACCAGATGGTATTGTGTATGGGATGTGCTAGTGCAAGTGGGCTCCTCATTTTCCCGATAGATTTTATTATTTTGGATTTTGAGATGGATGTGGAAGTCCCTTTTATTTTGGAACGTCCTTTTGGCAACCGGGAGAGCGTTGATTGATGTAGTTGCGGGGCGCTAACCATACGAGCGCATGATAAAGTGGAGGCTTGATGTGTATAAGGCCACATGAAGCTCCGACCATTTATAAGGAGCTATCAGCAATCAATGTGCTAAACCAGGAAGTAATTATTCGATTGTTGATTCTCAAGATCCATTGGAGAGTCTGATGGGCTCCAATCGCCCGGGAGATAAGGATACTTATGAGATGGTGCAGATGCTGGAACGAACCAAACTTGTTTCTCAGGAAGCAAGACTTTCATCCATTCATGAGGTCCTTGGAACCATTTCAAAAACCATCTATTGAGGAAGCACCAAACCGGGAGTTGAAGACATTGCCTCCACATCCGGGCAGGCGTATTTTTGGGGAAGATGACACTCAAGGCCATCATCTCGCAGAACTAACAAACAGGCACAGGTAAAGGATGCATTGGTGGTTCTCAAGAGGCGGAAGAAAGAAATGGGCTGGCAAATGTCAGACATTAGGGGGAATCAACCCAAACTTTTTGCACAACAGAATTTTTATGGAAGAAGGAGCAAAGCCAACCGTACAACATCACCGCAGGTTTAATCCAAGGATAAAGGATGAAGTTAGGAAGGAAGTGATCAAGTGCTTGATGGTGTGGTCTATCCCATTTCGTACGCTGAATGGGTCGGCCCGCTCGCTGTGTCCCAAAGAAAGGAGGGATGACCGTGGTCACTAACGAGAAGAATGAGCTGATCCCTACACGCACACAGCCGGCGAATTTGCATGGACTACAGAAAGCTCAATGAGGCCACAAGGAAAGATCATTATCCTATCCCATTTATTGACGATATTGGACAGTTGGCGGTGTTAAGAATATTATTGTTCCCTTGATGGATATTCGCTATAACCAAATAGCCATAGGACTAGAGAAGACCACATCTTCACATGTCCTTATAGGACATATGCCTTTAGGCGGATGCCATTTGGTCTATGCAATGCACATTCCATTCCGTGAGATGCATGATAGCCATCTTTCACGATATGGTGGAAGAGTTCGTCGAGTATTTATGGATGACTTTTCTTTTTTTCTCGGTAATTCATTTGCTACATGCTTGAAGGACTTTGATAGGGTAAAGAAGGCTCGATGTGAAGACTCCAACCTTGTACTCAACTGGGCTATTTAGTCAAGGAGGGTATCGCTTCGGGCCATAAGGTGTCATGAAGGGGTTGGAAGTCGATCGCAGGCAAAGATCGGTGATTCAAAAGCTACCACCACCTGCACAAGGGTGTTCGCAGCTTCTTTCGACATGGTGTTCTACAGACGGTTCATCAAGACCTTCTCTAAAATTTCTAGATCTGACATGCCTAAGCTAAGTTAGAAAAAGAGGTGAATTTTTGCTTCTGACGAGGATTGTGTTAAAGCATTCGAGGAGTTGAAACAAGATGGTAGAAGCACCTATTCTCATTTCCCCAGATTGGGAACAAATCATATCACCAATGTGTGATGCAAGTGACGTGGCTGTAGGAGCTGTATTGGGGCGCTATAGAACATAATTTTTCATTCCATTCATTATGAAAGTAAAACACTTGACGCAGCCAAGTCAATTATACAGACAGAAAAGGAGATGCTAACATTGGTGTTCGCGTTTGATAAATTCAGGTCCTACTTGGTGGGTTCTAGCAGTGGTGTATACCGATCATGCAGCAATTCAGTATCTGTTTAACAAGAAGGATGAAAAGCCCAAAGCCGATTAGATGGATCTTGTTACAAGAGTTTGACCTAGAGATTCGGGATAGAAAGGAGTGAGAATCATGGAAGATCACCTATCGCGATTGGAAAGTCGGTTGCATGTGAAGGAAGGTGACAGCATCAAGGAAGAGTTCTCGGATGAGCAGTTTCTTGGCAATAAGGAAGCTGAAATCCCTTGGTATGCATTGTGAATTTGTTGGCAGAGTGGAGTCTTCCCACCGGAGGCTACGGCTCACAAAGGTAAAGAAAGAAGTTGAGACATAATTGCAGGTATTACATTTGGGATGAGTCGTACTTGCTTACGTAGGGACCAGATCGTGATGAGAAGATGATTCCAGAGAGCCGCCATTGCAGAAGTATTGAGGAGTTGTCACTCATCATTGTATGGAGGGCACCACGGAGGCGAGCGGACTCGCCCACAAGGTGCTACAGTCAGGATTCTTGGCCTACACTATTTAGAGACTCTATGGCATATGTAAAAATGTGTGATAGATGTCAAAGAACAGGCACAATTGGTAGGAGGCAGGAGATGCCACCGCAGCGTATATTAGAAGTGGAGATCTTTGATGTTTGGGGAATAGATTTCATGGGCCCGTTCCCACCGTCATTTGGTAATCGTTACATCTTGGTAGCCGTTGATTATGTATCTAAGTGGGTCGAAGCAACAAAGCTTGCCCCGAGAATGACAACAAGGTGGTAACAAAATTCTGTGAAAAGCATATTTTCACCAAAGCTCGAGACACCCTAGGCCATTATCGAAGGATGGAGGGCTCATTTTGTAATTGCAAGTTTCAAGAATTTGCTAGCTAAGTATGGGGTGCGGCACAAGGTAGCAACAGCGTATCATCCCCAAACTAGTGGGCAAGTGAAGGTGTCGAACAGAGAGATAAAGCAAATTGGCCACAGTCAATGCACAACGAATTGATTGGTCAAGCAAACTCTGACGATGCTTGTGGGCTTATAGAATCGCGTACAAGACACCCATTTTACTTCTCCGTACGTATTTCGGTCTATGGAAAGGTGTCATCTGCCTGTGAGCTCGAACATCGAGCTTTTTGGGCCATGAGAAAAAGTTGAACATGGATGCGGAGCTGTGAAGGGGAAGAGGCTGATGCAACTCAATAACTTGATGAGTTTCGATGGCATGCTTATGAAAGTGCCAAATGCTACAAGGAGAAAATGAAGAGGTGGCACGATACGCATATGGTGCATCGGATCTTTGAGTCGGGTAGAGGGTGTTGCTATTTAATTCGAGACTTAAGTTTTTTCCAGGAAAATTACGATCCAAATGGCCAGGCCGTTTAGTGGTGAGAATGACCACACGGGAAGTAGAGTTGTGGCAAGAAGATAGAAGTGCCACATTTTTGGTGACTGGGAAACGATAAGCATTATTGTGGTGAGGACGTTATTCGAGAGAAGACGCCATCACGAGGATGATTGAGCGTGAATAAAGTGCCGATCCGCGATGGTAATCAGGGGCTGCACGGGAGGCAACCCAGAATGTGTTGTAATAGACGAGTAGAACTATTTGAAAAAGAAAAATAAAGAGAACAAAATTAAAAATTTTTGCGTTGAAACCTATGAGAATTCTAACCAATTTCTTGTGGTGAAATGATTAGGTGGAATGGAGGGAAAAATGCAAAGAAGCGCATAGGAAAAAATCGAGGTGAGAAAATAAAATTGGCACATTATAGTAAGTCGCGATGGCTCCATGTCATGGAGGAGGTGCTCCACGTTACCCTCCGTATCATCGTTGAAGCTATCTTTTGGATTTTTAAAAAATCCAGAACACTGGCGCGATGGCGCCTGTGTCACGGAGGCAGTGCTCCGTGTTGCACTCTGTGACACGTTGAGTGTTACTTTCATCCGTCGGGTCACACCGGGTCACACCGGGTAACACGCGCGAAAAATAACTTTAAAACCCCAATTTTCTTCATTTTCTTCCTACCTTCCCATTCTCCGCGGCCCACACCCAAAATCCCCTCCTCCCTAACGTGACACGGACCTAAGGATCAATTCCTTCAAGATTTCTTCGATTTCATCAAATTAAAGGAACAATGTCAGGCCGACAAGACAAGGGCAAGGGCGCATCCACATCGGGCGCTAGCAGAAAAAGTGGCACAATTGGGAACAGCAGAAACAGTAGCACCAGCGGTTCCTAGAGGCCAACGTCGACAATATGGAACCAGATGGGTGACAGATGAGGGAAGAAGTGGTATAAACATAAGGAAACCAAATACTTCCGGAGGAGCAGATAGCACGGAGCCAGTTGCTAGGAATTCCCGCGATTGTACACAGGATTGACACCGCTGGGCTTAACTTCATCTTCGAAGAGCCCAGGAGTGCAATCTCCATCTTATCCGGGAGTTCTATGCCAACTGGAACCCGACCTTATGCAGTCACGCCGCCAAAATCGGGGGCAAATTGTCAATTTTGAGCCCCATCACTTGAATGTAATCCTGGGGCGCAGACACACGCTCATGTCCTCCGTCGCCTGAACATCATCCCACCCTATGCGGACATCAGATGCACCTTATGTGGAGCTCGATCGACAGCAAGGTGGGGTAGGCACAAGGAGAGGGGCTACCATCATACATTTTCCTACTGCATGAACAGGAAGCCCGGATTTGGTTGAAGATTGTGTGTTCCCCGCTCTGACCTCGGGGTGCACATGACAGATGTCACTCGGGATAGAGTGTGCTTGGTGTATGCCCTGATGAAGGGGCTGGAAATCAATGTGGGGGCGGTGATCATCTCCGCCATGAAGAGAGCCCGACTACATTAGGGAAGACGCTGCCCTTCGCGGGTCTGCTTACCACGTTCCTAAGGGGCCATGATATTGAGGAGGAGGCCCTGGATTACATCCCACAGACGATAAAGGTGCCTTGGATGTCACCAAAACCAAGGCACCTGACATCACTTACAGGGGTCGATGCTCACACTAGACGAGCGGGACATGCTCGATGACAGTATATGGCCCGTACATGGGATGCAGATGTTTCATCTGCGCATTGGTGGGAGGTCAACGGAGGATGAGCTGTGTATGTGCTGAGTTGGATTACCACTGGCGAGAATGCTGCCTCTATGTAGAGTGGGGCCCACATTTGTGGAGCCCGTAGATGATGATGTCCCTACCGATGAGGAGACACGTCGGGAGGACTCAGATGTTTCGTAAGACGAGGATGGCGGGGGCGATTCTAATATGGGAGATGAAGCAACGACACCCGATGAAGAAGTTGAATACTTCGATTGATCAGGGAGTTTCACCACCCAACCTTTGTGCTATGTTGAAATTATGTGAACGCTGGGGACAGTGTTCGGTTTAAGTGTGGGTGGAGTAGTTAGGTGCCAGCTGCTTGTTTATGTTTTGTTTTTTTGTTGTGCTTGTGCAAAATGTGACCTTCTAATTCCGTGTTGTGTGTTCCTGTAATTAATTTGGTATTGTAATGAATGTTGAGCTGTTGTGTTGTGTTGAGCTGCTGTTGGTTGTGTTGTGTGAATATTTTTGTCTTTTTCTTTCGAAATTTTTAAATTTTTGTTGAATTTCTTTTATGTTGGGCTTCTCGACCTTTTGTTGTCGGTGCTTTTATTGAGAATAGTCCCATTGAACCGAAGTCGTAGATAGTGACCGTTTCCTATGATGGATGGATTACGACCGTCTTAAGGGAAATGTAGTCGATAGGAGTAGTTTTCTTTCTTTCTTTCTTTTGTTTGTTTCCCAAACGTGTCGCTACTTCATGGTTCAGAATTCTTGTTATATGTTGTACATGATATTAAGATGCAAGTGTGATTCGTATGAAAGCATTCAAATGTGTAAACATGCGAGATACTTAGGCCATAGAGTGCGATTCGGGGATCGAGGCTTAATGGTGAATTCTTGTAATTAGCTGATTGAAGTGTTCAGAATATGTCTTGAGTTGAGCATGTGCAATGAGTGTGAGGTGAGGTTTCAATTATTCCATGCTATTGTGAAGTGTCTAGAACTTGTTTGGTGTGTGTACTAAACGAAATGAATGATGTGTATTCTAGGAAAGGATGTAGGCATTTCTTGAATAAATCAAAAGCCTTTATCATACCTACCTTGAATGCACATCTTAGTTAGCCCCATTGAGCCTTTAGCCTATTTTTTTTCTTTCTTTGAGGAGGTACAAACCGAGCTTAATCCCTTGTTTTTCATTAGCCATGAATCTGATCCTAAACTCTTAAGCGCTTAAGAAAAAACACTTTTCCCACAGTGTTGAGGAGTGAGAATTGTGAAAAGGAAGGAAAGCGGAAGTTGTGAAAGTTAAAGAAAGGTCAAAGGTGCACTTGCTGAAATTAAATAAAATAAAGATGTATAACTAATCTTTGCTAGTAAGTCGAGTGTGCTTAAAGAAATGGGAACAAAAACAAAGAAAAAATTTCAAGAATGAGAGGATGAAGGAAGAAACAATGTCTGTAATGATGGTGGGATGTATTGAAAAGCACTTTAATGAAGCTAGTTGCTATTATTGGTTAGCCCAAGATTTTTACTAGTTCCTTAGCTTACGTTACAACCCGTTAAGACCTACGTGATCTTACATCACGCGTCCTTATATTAGTGGAGTAATACACTAGAGGAACGCCTCTATGGTTCATGGACATGATGTATGTGAATTCTTTGGGAGGGAGAGCGAAATTCGTGTTCATATACCCTACATGTAGGTGCTTTGGAAATCATATGATGGAAAACGGGGTAATTCTCTTGTGTTGTGAGGCACATGCTTGACGAAAGGTTGAAATTCGTGTCGGAGGTCTTTGTCAGTTGATTTGCATGAGTTTGCCGAGATCGAGAATCGATTCTTGAGTTTAGGAGGTCTTAAGGTGGTGTATTTCATTGTATTGATGAGACCATGCATGTTTTCTTGATGATTTGCTATAGTAAATAATTGGTATAACTGTAGCTTGAATTGCCGAGCCAAAGTAGCTATGCGTGGGTTTCAAATGCATGAGATGTGAGATTATTGTTCGAGGATCTAACAAGGTTTAAGTGTGGGGTAAGTGATCTTGGGCAGAATTGCATGCCCAAGTGATAGTCAAGTGCTTCATTTCGACTTGTTTATCTATCGTTATGTGTACATTCTCATGTGAATTTTAGTTAAATGTGAATTTATACTAACCAACATGATTAGTGTTGTTTTGCAGGTAAAAGGAAAATTTCGGAAGCTAATACATGTTGGTGAAGGAGCGAATGGACTTTGAAAACAAGGAGTGGGAAGTTGACAAGGGAGAGCAGCAAAACTAAGGTCTCCGCGATGGAGCCGTGTCACGCCAGCTATCAAGGAGGCAGTCTGCCTCCGATGAATTAATTCTGGTCAAAATCCGAGGTTCACGTTAGCTCCATGACACGGAGGCAATGCCGCGGATGCACTCCGTGTCACGTTGAGTACAATTACCTGGAACCTCAAGTTCCAGTGAAGGTGTGCGATAACACCGTGGCACGGAGGCAAGGCTCCGTGATGCTAGCCGTGCCACGTTGAGGTGCATTTGCCGGGAGCCGACTCAAAGGAGGGTCCTCGATACCCCGTGGCACGGAGGAGGTGCTCCATGATACACTCCATGCCACGTTGCTTGTTATTCTGGGAAAAATTCTCAAGAGTATAAATAGCACACTTAGGTTTTATTTTAAACGTTCTGACTTAGTTGAGCAAGAACGTGGTTACGTGCAGCTTGAGAGGACGAAAATTCTAAGGTTCTTCTATTTCTTTCTTTTATATCAATTATTTGTATGAATTATACTTATTTGATGATGATTAATCCACAAATGAGTGGCTAAATTCACTTGTTGAGGTTAAGAATGATTGTAATGGATTGTAATTGTTGATCATTTCAGTTTTCATCTTTTCTTCAATGGTTGTTCTATCTTTTCTTGTTTACCGCATTAATGTTTGGCCAATGTTAATGTATATCTAGAAATCTAATTTTGATTTTGAAAAGAGAAAATTAATTTCTGTAATTATCAATTAATAAAAAAAAAAAAACCCCAAAATTTTTTATTTTAAAAATTAAGAAAAGATTTACATTCATAATAGAAATATATCTGAAAGTCTTATTAGTCAATTAAGGAATCGGGTATGTATGGCTAGAGCATGAAATTCTTTTATCACAGAAATGTAGATTATAATCATGATTCTTAAATTGGATAGGAGTTGAAAGATCCAATCCATAGGCAATAATTCTTGACTAGCAACCAAAGAAAAGATTAGCTGAATTGAATTGATAAATTACTTTCCTATATGTTCGTTTTAACCTCGCCTTGTTCAATGCTATTGTTCGGACTCAAATTATAATCCTGATTTAGATTTCACATTTCAGCAACAACTTTTATCACAAAATATTATTTTATTTATATACCACACAATACATATAGTTAACTTGACGTTAGTTAATTGTCAGTAGAACAGTCCAGATCGATACTTGGCTTGAATTAAGCCACTTACTACTTGTTCGACCACGTGCACTTGCGTGTAGTTACCACAACACCGAACAATGATCTAGCTTTGGTTGTTCCGGGTGGAGAGTGTAGGTGTGAAAGGATAGCCTTAGCTGAGGAGGTTCTGGTGAAATACTTGATCGTTAGGTTCATAAACTGGAGAAACAAAGAAGTGGTCTCAGTCAAGGTTTTGTGGAGGAACCATCATGTTGAGGGAGCTACATGGGAAGCCAAAGTAGATATGATCGCTAAATACCCACATTTATTCCATTCCGGCTCGGGGCCCAGCCTGAGGTATCAGTTTCCTCCTTAGTACTCTATTCAGTTTCATGTTCAGTTCATGTACCCCAGTTTCTTATATGTAAATGAGTGTATGTGTGATTTAGAAATTCAATTTGGGCCATGTAGTTCAATTTGGAGCCGCCTTCTATCGGCAACATGTATGGCCGCATTTGAGCATGATGATTGCATTTTCTACTTTTTCTATATGTTTTTTCACATTTAAGTGTGAATGTTCCCAAGGGGGAGATATTGTAGTACCCTAAAAACCATAAGATCAGACCCAGGATTTGGAATGGAGAAATGTACCTTCTGCACTGTGTCACGATCTAGCTCCAGTGACCGCCCGTTGGATGCACCATGAGTCATTAATTGACTTGTGGGGGAGGAGGTTAGACATGGGATGAGATTTGAGTTTGAGGCTAACCACAGGTGGGACAACGAGTCATGATCACCACCACGAGTCGTCAGGAGGTCCGTAGTCAAGTGGGCTGAATGAAGGAAGAAGATTTAGTAGTGCACCTAACAACCAAATACGAGTCATCGTGAACACCATGAATCGTGGTGTTCCTCGTGGTGACAAATGAATATGGAGTTCCAGTGCAGTACGAAGGTGACCACATGTCGTGGTCAAGACGACGATTCATCCAGTCCCTCATGGGGGCTGGCAGTATGTTTTTCCTCGCGAATTTATTAAGGGGGCCTGTACCCTAAGTTCCTAAGGCCTAAACTACATTGTTTTAAGCTCCGAATAGAGTATTTTAAGAGAGGGTAAGTTTCTTCTAGGCTTATTTACTTCCATGCATGCAAGCTCCAGAAGTTCCTAGGGGTGATCAAGCTTAAATTCTTCAAAGTTCTTTGCCAAATTCTCATTGGGCAATCAAGGAAGTTGTGAAATCAGATTTCTATGGGTATGCAGGGTTATGAATTGGTGTAATTGTCCACACTCATGCCAAATCCCCTCTCAATTCATGAAAATTCTAGTTGATGAATCTATGGGGTTTTTACCCAACATATGAATTCTCTAAGTTTCAATCATGGATATGATCTAAGCATGTTTAAATTTTGAATTATGATAAATAGGCATATTTTATAAAGTTTTCAATTATAAATTATGTCTTAAAGTTTTAAAAATTGATGATGCCCATCCTACGGAAAAGTTCATGGAAAGTTGAGATCTATGAAATATGTATTCAAGCATGATGAGATGCATGTGATGAAAGTATGATTTCAGACAATCTCGTGTCTATGTTCATATTTTTGAATGATCAAGCCTATGTCAAGATTGTTTGAGTATTGGGCAAGCCCATATGATCAAGTATGTTTCATGAATTTATATAAACTTCATGTATTAGCTTACCACATAGATTTTTGGAGTCTAGACTCCCACTATGTTCATCTTGTGGTATGGTTTAGCTGCCTCATGTTATGATTTCGCATTTATGCATGTGATGTTATGAGTCAGCTTCGCCTTTAGACGATGGTTCAGCTTCGTTGAAAAATGATGGAGAGCATATGCATGTTTTTGTGAGTAGTGTCTAGCACCAAGTAGGCTAAGGGTCAGTCAAGCCTATGCCTCAAAACTATGCACCAACGTAATTATGTTCGTGACTTTGGAACCTCCTTGTGAGCTTCCCTGCCCCCAAGAGCCTTCATCTTGATATCGATATCATGGTAGCATCCTTAGCCCTAGAAAAGCTTTGTATGGCTCTACCCACTTTAGTGTGACAAGCCGGGACCACGTAATCTCTATTGTGGTAATGTCGGTTATATGAAGAGTCTCCCATTGTTCCTCATGATTTAAATTATGCATGCTCATCAGTCATGATATTATGTTTTCAGCAGGTTTAACCCAATCTTTTGTTTTACTTATAATTATCTATTTTCAGTTTTGGGTCATTCGATTCAGTTATGATATTCAGTTATGTTCAGATCATGATTTCATAAAATAGCATGCAAGTCCTACTTAATCTTATCCTTGATTATGTTCTTATGATATGCATGGTTTATGATTTTACTTACTTAGCAGTTTTGTTTACCTTATGCTTGGTAGCTCCACGACTGACCATACTCTATGTTGTATCGTTTCATGATATAGGCTAGGATATTCGTGCTCACCCCGTCATTGGGGCCAAACCTGCAAAATTAGTACTTATCAGCCAAAGTTGGTGAGTCCTCATCTTTTGAGGGCCTTCTTTTCAGTTGTATCTAGTACTTTCAATTTAGAATTTAGTGAAATTAGTTGGGGTCTTATCCCATTAACTCGTCAATAGTAGAGGTTTTTCGCACATAACATGTAATCGCCGCTTTGAGTTATGTATTCGATGAGATTATGAGACTTCCGTTATATTAATTATGTTAATCTTCCACTTTATTATGATTGAGTTAGATTTCATATTCATACCATGGGTCGACTTGGAGCCCTCTCGGGTTTTTTTGTCCTGTGTGTCTTGATCTCGGGTCATGTTCGGTCGGATAGGCATGGTGAAGCCATGCTTATTTAGGTTGTCATCTTAATCCTGGGTCTATATATTTTGTGGGACAACAAGGCCTAGTGGAGGTTTTGCAGGTAATGGCTATAATAAGGGGTACCGTAATGGAGTAAATCTCCCATGGGGAGGGAGCCAAAATTTCCAAAGGCCCTAAAACACTTATCGAAGGACACAAAGGCCAAGCACCAGAGTAGTTTTCTTGAGGAGAAAATGAAGCAATGGATGCAGGCAGCAGACGCAAGTGGTAAATGAAATGTAGAAATCGATCTATGATCTTGAAAGGAAAATGGGATTACCTGGCTCGCAGCGTAACAACACCACGTGGGCACCTCGGTAATACCGAGAAGAACCCCAAGGAAAATGTAAATTCTATTTTCTTATGCAGTGATAAGGAGTTGGTGAGGTTGTCCCCAGCAAAGAAAAAGTTGATGAGGAATGAGAAGTAAAATCCAAGGCTGAGGTAGGGTAATCTAGCTAAATTACAACCGAAAATGACAAGTAGCTAGACCACCTCCCCCATTTCTCAAAGGTTGAAGAAAAAGACAAAACACACAGCCCGTGATAAGTTTCTTGAATTGTTGAAGCAGGTTCATGTGAATATTCCATTGGTGGAGCTTTTATAGAAAGTTCGGCATGTCAGGTATCTCAGATATCAGGAAAATAAGAGGAGGCATAGCTGCAGTTTGAAACCGTGGGCTCTTACGGAAGAGTGCGCTTCCCGAATCAAGAACAACATTCCTAATAAGCTTATGGATCTTAGGAGTTTCACTATTTTGTTCACTATTGGAAGCAAGGAAGTTTGTTTAGCCTTTGTGTGATCTCGTGCGAGCATAAATTTAATGCCTACAACCCTATTCGTAACATTTGGATTAGGTGAACCACGCCCCACCACAAGGGACGTTGAAACTTGTGGATAGGTCTCTGCCTATCTTTGAAGGAATCATTGAAGATGTCTTGATTAATGTAGTGGACCTTATCCTATCTGTGGACTTTATAATCTTGGACTATGAAGAAGATGCAATAGTTCCCCTCATTTTGGGTAGATGATTTTTAGCCACCGCCAACGCAAGAGTACATGTTCGAGCAACACGAATGCCACCCCATTATGAGGATCTCTTAAAATGGAAATCGGCGGGAGAAGCCTGGAGGGTGTAATCAGTTGATGGAGTAGTAAGTGTTGCACAGTTATTCAGATCCATGTTATGGCCAAGTCCACTGAATGAAGGAGTGATGGGGACCACAGTCATTGATGAGTTGGTAATTCACCAACTCATTAGGCCTCTGGGTTCGAAGCCGCTAGTTTTTTGAGTTGTTTATGTAGATTTTATGCCCTTGCTTTTATTGTTTGAAGATGTCTATATGAAGAAAAGAGCAAGAAATGGAGCAAAAGAAGGAAGTGGGATGAAATTCGCATCTCCACAAAGAAGACCGGCGAAACGCGCCAAAAGCCGATAACCACAATTTAGAAACAAAGCCACTGGAGAATGTGGGTTCCCAACATCAAGTCGCCAGTCCAACAACCGAATGACACCTGAACTTTCTAGATTGAAGAGAAAAGAATCGGTAGTGCATAGATGAAGATCGGCGAAACGCCGAAGAAACTCTGCGATGGTTACCGGAATTCATCGTGGCTGCTCAGATAGTGTAGCCGGTGGTCTGCGGATTGCAATCCGTGAACCACTAGTACTTCCACCAGTGCCAAAACGCTGGTCAGGGGAAAAATTGTCCAGCACAGAAAAAGAGAGAGAAGGTACACTATTTTTTTTTGGATATATTCTAGAAAAAGTACTGTGTATTGAGGAGTTTTCATTTTCTAGCTTTTAGAAAATTTTCTTGGCATAGAAGAAAGGGAGAATTTGATTGGTGAAAGTTGAAAAGAACTCTTTCCCTTTTCTTCTTCTTCTTCTTCTTCATAGCAAGGTACTGCCATTGTTGAAGACTTCTTGTTGAACTTGATTTTGCTACTCTTATTATTGAATTCAATGAGTTTATTATTAAATGTGCTTTTGAATTTCTTAATTATGAGTAGCTAAATTATTAACTAGGAGGTGTGATGATGAATTCTTAATTAGAGTGGGTATTGCTAGAGTCATCTCAATATTGTTCAACTAATAAATCTGTTGATTCTCTCTAATCTATAATTGAAGATCCATTGATATTGATGTGGGTCTAATTCTTCTTACTTGATTATTGCTTGCAAAAGAAGAATTAAGTCTTAGGAGAGAATTTATTGGTGGGTATGGATGAGAGATTGCACTGGTCTATAACAGCCAAAATTACATTCTCACTCCAATAATATCTAATAGCGAAATTAGTGCAGCTATTAATCTAAATCTGATCAGGTTGAGTTAATGGTGTCTAGAGGATTGATAAAATTTAGTAAGAGGTATTTATATGGCTGAAAGGCATTAAATACCCATTTTTTCGGAGATTATTTACAGTACTGAACTTAAGAGATGACCTAGCATGAATTTATTTACTAAGCACTATCATCTACACCACACCTCTAGTCTTTCACATTCTTGTCAATAACATTGGTAATTTTGCTATCGTAGTCCCCCAAATTAGAAGTTATATTCTATTGCAAATTCCAATCTCCCAACTTATTTATTTCTATGTTATCGTGAAGTGGTGCAAGCTAGATTCAATTTCTCAACCGACACTCGTAACTATCATTCACTAGTCCTTGTGGATTTGACCCCGAATATCTCGTCGGGATATTTGTTTTGATACAGTGACCGTTTATACTCTTTACATAAAGAGTATATATTGGACGTTATCAAAAATGGTGTCGTTGTGGGGGGACTAGCACTTGATATTCTTGTGTTGATTGTTAATTCGAAATAGCTTTGCATCTTAGTTGGTTGACATGATTTTGCTATGCTTGTTAGGATATCGCAACCATATAAGTCATCACTCCAAAGCATGTGATAGCTCAGTGGAAGGTAACATGGAGCATGAGGATGATAACCCGCTGATGTTAGAGATTATGGGAGCCATTCGCCTACCACCCACGGTAGGGAATGTCGTATTTGATGTCATTAGGCACCATGCTTCATTTTTTGCAAATGAAGGGACTCTTTGGGAGAAAACAAAGTGAGGATACAGATCTTAATTTGAGAAATTTCTTGGAGATATGCCAGCCCTTCAACATCACTTCTCAAATAAGTCAAGAGTCTATCGAAGCAAGGCTCTTCCCATTTCTCTAACGGGAGAGGCGACGATGTGGTTGGGGGAATTGCCTTCTGCTGTATTACATCTTGACAAGAATTAACCGAAACCTTTGGACTCGTTTCTTACCTCCATAGAAAATGTTAAAGTTGAAGGATGACATCAAAAATTTCAAGAGAGAGCCTGAGAGCCTTTGGCGTGGGAGGCATGGATATGGTTCAAAAAGAAGGTTACTCTTTGTCCCAATATGGCCTTCCTGCTGGAGTGTTTCTCCAAAGCTTTTACCGATCCCTTGGACTCCATCAACAAATTTGTTGCCAACAATTTAGATGACGCATCTATTATGGATCAAACATATGGGTTAGATAAAGCCTCTTTAGACAGAATGACAAAAACAAATAGGGCCTGGCACACGAGAGAGAGATGAATGTATATGTCACATGACATCAGCTCTAGTGCATTGGCTGCTGAGTTGTGGAAAAAAGATGGAGAGAGAGATGAAAATCTTGCTAAAATGATGACACAACTGGAACTAATGACCAATCATGTGATGGGGGCAGGGCCCAAGCGGTGAATGTTGTAGATATGTGTCCTTGCAATATAAAGGAGAATCATCGCCACCAAGGTACAAGGAAGAATTCCAATACATTGGAAATCAAATGGGGGTCCTCGACCCGGGTTTCAAGGGTCAATCAAGGCTCTTGGCACCCAAGGGAAGAAACCTAGGCCGAGAAATCATGCGATGCACAGGATGACCCGAAAGAAATGAAAGATGGGGAAATAGAGAGTAGAATTAAGAGGAGACCGCTCACGAGTTCAAACCCATATTTACCCCCTCCAAAGTTCCGAATGCCCAAAGTTAGCCAAGTGTGAGATGCTGGTAGCTCAAAATTGAGGAAATTTTAGCAAGAGTCCTCAAGAAAGTTGAATTAACCGACAGCGGGGTCAAGGAATTGAGAGGGGAGGTGTCTAACCTTTCCCAAATGGTTAGCTATCATTCAGCCACCATTAAGCATTTGGAAGCTCAAATAAATCATTTGTCCTCTCAAATAAACCCCAAATGAAGGGAACGCTCCCAAGTGTCACAATGTTGAACCCGAAGAAAGATAGTCAATGCATGGCTATTGTTACTAGGAGTGGTAAAGTGGTTGGAGATGCAAGAGTGAACCAAAGGAGGCTAATTCTCCCAAATAAAATGAGGAAAATGAAATTGACAAGATGCCAAAGACACCAAGGAGTGGTGAAAAGAGTGAAGAGGAAGGTGAGGGGAAAGATGATGAAATCCCTCATATGTTGATGAAGATGAGGTGTATAGTGCATGAAGAGCCAAATGATTAGAAGGTTGAAGAAAGAGCTCCACCCCTTATCCACAACAGTTGGCCAAGAAAAAGAAGGACAATCAGCTCAAAGAAATTCATTGACATGTTGAAAATTGTCTATTAATATACAATTGGTGGAGCCCTTCACCAAATGCCGATATAAGCTAAATTCATGCAGGTGTTGCTGAAAAAGAAGAAGGTGGTTGATGTAGGTCGCGGGGAGACGACGCACCATTGTAGTGCGATGATGATGAGCAATCTTGCCCCCAAGCAGGAAGACTCTAGAGCTTTCACAATCCCTTGTACAATTGGGATATATGTGTTTAAGAAAGCTCTATGCGATCTTGATTCTGCATAAATCTAATCCCCCTTATTATTTTCAAAATTTTGGGACTTGGAAGCATAAAGCTCACTCTCTGTGAGGTGTTTCATGGAGGATTGTTCCATAAAAACCTATGGGGTGTCAGAAGATGTGTTGGTGAGGGTGGATAAATTCATCCTACCAATGATTTCGTAATCCTCAATTGTGAAATGGATGTGGAGGTCCCAATTATCTTGGGGAGACCATTGCTCGCCACGAGGAGAGATGTGGTTGATGTGGAGCTAGGGGATCTGAAGTTTAGAGTTGAGACAGAAGAAGTCAATTAAGGTCCGTCGGGCCTCTAAGCTCCCGCCGAATGTAAGGTGATCGTGATGTTGCAAAAAGAGGATAAGAATAGAGGACTTGAGATGGAGGAGATGGAGTCGGAGGATGATCCATCAAAGAAGAATTGTTAAATGAGAGCTACGTCATTCTACGACGTTAACTAAGGTGCTTATTGGGAGGCAACCCTGCGTTTTATTTGATTTATTTTATGTCATTTTTTTTGTTTTTGTAGGATCAATGAAGTGAGGAGCAAAGAGGGAAAGCACCACAACAATATAGGAAACACTCTGGACAGGCAAATCACTGATCCAGAAGTGCGAACCACCTCCTTATGATATGAGAAGGCAGCAGTTAGGAGTTTGAGCGTTTGATCCTCGCCGACACACCAAATAATCGTTGAGGAAGAAACGTACCGCTTACCGGGCGTGCAGTACAACAATGTATTACCAAGTAGTGGGGGCCCATGCGGCGATTCATCAATGGTCCGCCAACTCAGTTCTCGAATTTCTGGCAAATAGCTATGGTGAAACAGTGAACTAGGTATTATTTCAAGTGTAAAAGGTAAAGCAAAGGGAACGCTCTCGCTCACTCCAAAATAATCGCTTCTGTAACGCTGGTCGAGGCAATGATTTTGTTTTAGAATTCAAATCGATATGGACCCACCCTGATCCCAAATACTGCTTGAGCCACCTTAATCTAAATAATATTCTGTTAGATCCCTTTTTTACCATTTTTACCACACTCTTTTTCTCTTCCCAATACCCAACCTTTCCACTTTCCCATATTTCCCTCTTTTCCACCTTTCCATTTCCCACCAACACATTAACTCGCCATTACTACCCCACCTTCTCCTCAACCTATCACTATCTCACCTTCCCTCCTATAAAACCTCTCCCTTTCTTTACCAATATCTTCACTACACTCATCCACACCTCACATTCTCCTTCTCTACTACACAAACCTCCACAACTGCCATTGTTGAATGCTGCTAAGCTCATAAGATAGTCTTAAAACTCTTTTTGAAAGTGTGGTAATGTATCCTTTTATCTTCTTATGTTCTCATCAATGGCACATTTATTTCATTTTTCATGTGTCTTTAACATGCCTTTCCCTTCCCTTTACGCTCTTCCTTCTTAATAGATTCATGGTTGATGCTTTATTTGTTGAAATGTCTGGGAGATAGAAGTGTATGGCTGAAATAGGTGTAGGATAGGTGTGATATTTGTGTGAATTTGAATGGGGTGAAGTCTGATTAACCCACTAGATTGAAATTTTCATGCTTTGCCCGATGATTGATCGGGTGACGCCATTCTTAAGGCAACCGTCATTTGAGCCCTTTTTTCACGTGTAGAGTTGATGTTTCACTAAAATGTGTGTGTTTATGAATAGGCACCATTGAGATGTTTGTACTGATTAGGGGACTCCACGACATTCTACATTCGTTGGTCCAATCTATAGTTGGTTTTAGGCCACTACTTGAATCCCATGTTGCATCGACTGTCGTGGATCGGTACTGGCGACTCTCCGCCATCACAGAACATTGTGTCAGCCCTGCTACGATCAAGGGTTAATCATGTCCGCATTCCTCCCGCGACGCCGATGCTCTCGCCGATGCTTGTTCTTTAAACATGGTTTTTTCATCTTTTGGCTTGTCATTTCACCTTAGAATGAGTTTTATTTATTTACCGAACATTGTAGCTGTAATCACACGTGCTTGAAGAAATATCATGTCTTCATCTAGGAACACTGAAAGGCAAGGCCCCCCCATCATCCACCAACAAGGGAAAGGGTAAAGCCAAAAATCTCCACACCACATGCGAACTTCAAAGAGGCCATCATAATCTATGTGCCCAACATGAAGGAGAGCTATGTCATATGCCAGGGCTGGTCTATAACTGTGGAGAAGAGATTTGAACTAGCAGGCTCACAGATCTTTCTAACATCACCACTCACTCGCAGACAGTAGTGGCATAGCTTTAATAATCTTCCCCGCCTACTACCCCATCTCATTTATTCTATGCTTTCTTACCAAGCAGAAGACAGAACAAACACAGAGGCAAAGTTGATGATTTTCCAGTCACCATCAGTCATGATAAGGGAGGATAGACATATCACACTGATAATCAACCCTATTTTTGGGAAGATGAGCCGACTCGTCTCAGTACATGGTTCGAGGCGTACATGAAGGACCACCTCCTCCTAAATAGCCCCAATCATTGCCGCTGATACACCTCTCTGTGGGAATCCATGTAAAAGTAATGATATCTCACCATTATTTGAAGCTTGAGGCTAAGTTACATGGACCTTTATTTGTGTCCTGACTATCTTTCCAAAACGAGTAATGGGCCGCCTGAAATAGAAATTCTCATCGCCTGCATCATGTCCGGAGTCCCCATTAACTTTGGGGAGATTGTGTCCCTACAAATAAAGCGGAAAGCACGATAGGCTAGCACTTCCATGCCATACGCTGGGAACCTTCATTTCCCAGCTATTCTTACAAGCTGGAGTGCCTTTGTTCTCGGATGAAACCCCTGCTGCTACTCGTGAGGTGATTGCCATAGACCTTCGTAAGAGATGCTGAAGCACTTGCGCTAAAAGGAAAAGACTGCAAGTTTTTGGGTTGGCAGAGGGATCACTAACATGGGACAGACCATCGCATGCCCCAAACTTGAACATGCCCCATCACCACTAGCGCCAGGATGCTTCTGTGCAAGGCCTTCCTCGGGGAGCCTCTCCTCCCAAGATCCTTCCAACTAAGGGTCCTCCACAGACTTGTGGAAATGACCAACTCTCATGAGAGCCAACTCCAAAGATTGGCCAAGAGTCTACCTACACTCATTGCTCAAACAGTTAAGAAGGAGCTCAAATCCTTTTCCGAGAGCATCACCACACATAAATGGGTGATGCAAATGAGGGGGTTGTCACTTTCCGAACTTGAGGTGGTAGAATGGACAAGTCAACATCAATAGAGGTGCCTAACATGAGTGTCTTGATGCTGCAATGGCAGCTCCCTCCACGGTTCGGGGCTCCATTGATGATCTGTTCGAGGGTTTGGGATGGATTTTTGATGGGCTAGGTAAAGCCGAAGGTGATGGTGCGGTGTGATGTAGCTGATGATAATGAGGAGTGAATGACCTGCTCAGGGAGTCCCTTGCCCCTTTTCCTTTTGCATGCATATATTGGGGATAATGTATTCGCTATGGGGAGGGATGAGTGTTATTGTTGGGGGTTCATTGACGTTTTTGAAATTTTATTGATATAGACTTTGTCGGGCTTTTATTTATTTTGTTTGTTGATGATTGCCCTTGTCGGGCTTGTTATGGTAATGAAATGAATGACAGGATTGAGTTCTTGAATGTTGATGTGTTAGTGCTAAAAAAGGGTCTTCGCTTTGAATTTATAAATTTTGCACCGCATGACCCAAGTTTTCTTGTTTTCTTGTTCGCCTTTTTAAATTGTAGGGTAGTAATCAAAACTATACATGTTCTCTTTTATACCACTGTCTTCTTTTCGTAAGAGCGTTCATTTGTTTCTTTCTCTTTTTTTTTTGTCGAAACAGGTTGGCATTTTTTAGTATAGATTGAGTGCTGACTATCTTAAGGGAAATTCCATGTTATTTTAAGTCTTGCATGGAGCTCTTTGGAGAGGCACCACCAGAATTGTTTTTTGAAATAGAGTTTTAAATGGGCAGGAAAAATGAAAATGATAATGAGAAGATGTTTGAACCGAGAACATAGCACTCTTTATCATACTTTGTAGATTCCTTGCTTGGCTTATGAATTTGCACGTTTTGGATGTCTTAAACCAAGATTTTGTGTGAACAATGACTTTGTGATCTCCTGAGGAGTGATTCCTTGTGTGGTTAAGATTTTTGTGAATCTCATGCACATCTTCTTGCCTAGAACTTGCCCTAAGTGTGACTCAAGGCGAAATCCTAGATGTAGTTGCAGTTAGAACATTATCGCGCCAACCTCCTTTTGGTAGTCACTTCACCCAAATTGACCTCCTTGAACATTAATCTTTGATACCCAATGTTCAAGCCTCGAACCCTTTGTTAGAAACCACATTACAAGCCTAATGATCATTTCTAATCCTTCTCTTTGGCACCCATCCTCCCTAATGGCTAGTAAGAAAATAATGAAAATGGGGGCTTCAAGCCAATAAATCGGGGAGCGATAAGGAGATGAGTGTGAGATGAGGCAAAAGCCTAAGTTTGGGGGGTTTGCAAGAGAAAAGGGAAAATGAGTAACTCTCCAATATGAGGTAGCACCCAAAATTGTGATGAAATGAATGAATCATTTAGGTTGAAAGACCTCGAATCATAATAAGAGAAAAAGAATAAAAACGTGTTACCCTTGCATTCAAAAGGCTAATTTTGGAATTCATGGCTGTTAAAAGGATGGTTGGTGTTACACAACGGATGAAAATAATGAACAAGGAGAAATAAGGTGAAGTAATTTCAATAAGATAGCGAGATGTTGCAAGAGTTTATAAAGGCATTAGTCACTAAAGCTAAACATTTATCCTATCCACAACCCTAACCTACATCATGACCCGCAATTCCTAAGTATTTTAAGTGTAGTTGCTTTACAATAGTGGCGATTTACACGAAGGGCAAGCCTATGGGTCGAGTTGGGTGCATGCAGCCTCTTTGGGAGAGTGAGTGCAATCTTATCTTTGTGAAATCCCTTGTGTGAATGCATTGAGTCATGAAGAAAATAGGATTCTCTCTTCGGTGAGTGGCATCACCCCTTTTGAGGGAACAATTGCATTAAAGGAAAATTTGTGTATAAGGCATGAGAAGTGCAAGCTCTGAGGCATGTTTTGAATGTGCAATGATTATGAATTGAGCTGCTATATATGTGTATTTTTAGATGAGGAATGCCCTATTCTACAAAATGAAAACTCTTTGTGAATCATGTTTGTGAATGGTGGTAGCCTTCTGAAATATCTTCATTATTCTGATTTTTAGGGAATATTCTTCTCTTTTTTCAGTGAGAGTGTTGAGCACTTTTGGGTTTTCATCAACTAGGTGGTTGTTGATGTTTAAACTTGTGTGGAGTTTCATGTTTTTCAACTGACGAGAATTGTATTACTTGAGGACAAATAATGGTTCAAGTTTGGGGGTTGACGAGTTGGTAATTCACCAACTCATTAGCTCTAAGCCTGAGTTTTTGCTTAGTTTGAGTTGTGGTTTATGTAGATTTTATGCCCTTTTGTTTTTATTGTGTGAAGATGTCTAATGTGAAGAAAGAGCAAGAAAATGGAGCAAAAGAAGGAAGTGGGATGAAATTCAGCGCTCCCACCGAAGAAGACTATAGAAACGCCAGTCAAAATCTGATAACCATTTCCTCTAGGAAACAAAGCCATTGGCGAACACGGGTTTCCAACGGCGACTGTCCAAACAACCTAATAACACCTAAACTTGTTGGATTGAAGAGCAAAGAATCGGCAATGCACAGATGGAGATCGGAGAAACGATAAAGGAACCGTCGATAGTACTGGAATTTATCGAAGGCCTAGGATAGTGTAGCCGGCGGTCAGATTGCAATCGGTGAACTGTCGGTACTTCCACCGTGCCAAATGCTGATCGCAGACAAAATTATCTAGCACGGAAAAAGAGAGAGAAGATACCCTATTTTTTTGAATATATTCTAGAAAAAGTACTATGAACTGAGGAATTTTCATTTTCTAGCTTTTAGAACATTCTTGCGAGAAGAAAGGGAGAATTTGATTGGTGAAAGTTGAAAAGAACTATTTCATTTTTCTTCTTCTTCTTCTTCTTCATAGCAAGGTACTGCCGTTGTTGAAGAATTCTTGTTAAATTTCTCTCTCCCTCTCCCTAGTAACTCTCCCCATCTCCTCTTCCCTCCCCTCCTCCATTGTTGTCTTCTAACAAGTTGGTGAAGCCCATCTTCAATCCAAGTAAGTATATTTATTCTCTCTTAGTTGATTACTTGGTGCAAAGCATGCTCCCACACCCTTCTTCCCTAAGATTTAGAACAAAAAAATCACCATTATTGGTGAAAATCTTGAACTTCATGTTTTGGGTTTTATGAGCTTAAAGTCTTAAATTCTTAAATTCTTCAATGATTGTATGATATCTTTGATGGGTAACTTGATTCTTGGTTGAATATGTTGATTAGAAATTGTGGGAATGAATGGGTAGGTAAATTGAATTCTTGAATGTTGGTGGGTTGGTGTATTTGGACGTAGAGAGAGAAAGTACATGAAGATTTGAATTCTTGAATGTGATAATTTCTTGAGTTGGTGAATTTCTTAATTAATTCATATGAATGGTAGTCAATTATTTGTTGTTGGTTGGTTGAATTGAATGTTGTTACTCCATTACATGAAATCACTTGACTTGGGAATTGGAGAAGGAAAGCGAGAGGATAGCTTAAATTGTGCATTCTGATTAAAAGATAACAGCTAGAGGAGAGTTGAAAGAAAGAAAATACATGAACTTGGTGTAGTATGAATTAGTGAATTAAAAGTAGATTGATGATATTGGATCATGGTAGGGGAAGTCTTGAGTAATTTATTTGGACAAAGTCTCACATACGCTAGCAAATTAAGTGGGGTGAATTTTACACTTTCAGCACCTAATTAGCTAGCCATTTGACTCACAAACTAATATTGTAAAGTTCTTGATTTTTCTGCTTGATAGGTACAATAGAATCAAAAGAAAAGGAGGTGGATGTAGCCAAGAAAAGCTTAAAGAGGGGTAGACCAAGGAAGACGGATGCTAGATCCTTGATCCCAAAGCAAGCCCCACAAGGAGATTTGGAGCAAAGTTGTGTTGGAACTCCTCATGGGCTTACATGGTTTAACACTCAAAAAAGCCATGTATTCTCCTGAGAACTAGATAGATGAGGGCCGTTTGGCACTAGAGTTCCCAGTTATTCGGAAAAGATACGTGAGTTGGGAGCTAGCTATATCTTCAATGAGCTGGAGAGGTGCAACCTCACTTTGGTGAGGGAGTTCTACACAAATTGGGACACAATCATTCGAAAAGAGTACAAAGGTCAAGCTCAGAGGACAGGTAGTGATTCACAGCCAAGAGATGTTCAATGCTTTCTTAGAGACACCAAGTAAAGAGACCCTTCAAGGTACTTTATCTTGTTGAAAATGCTGCCATATAGAGACATCTGCCACACTTGTGCGATGAGCACTCTTCATCCTCCCGTTGGGCGAGGGATCAAAATGGCGCGCATTCCACACTTGCATTTGCTTGAATAGGGAGGCAAAGGTGTGGGTGAAGTTGGTATGTGCTGTCCTTTCCCAGGGATTATTTGACGTAGGTGACTCATGAGAATTGTTTTGGTGATAGGGATACCAGTTAATTTTGGTGTTGTGATTCGCCACAATATGAGGAGATCCCGAGACAATTGTAGATGAAAATATTATCACGGCAGCCTCTTGACCATGTACTTGAGGGAGTGTGTATCGAGGAGGAGGATGTACCTTGATATGTTCTTGAAGTGACCTGCCGTAGAATTGTCTGTTGGGCATCCTTCAAGACTTTTTAATGTACTCCTTCTAACTCAGATTTATCAACTTATTATTTCTGTCAATGCTCAATTGTTAGCCCTAAAATATTCTTCGCATGATCGAGATTTGTCATTGAACCTTCAACTTTATGATCTCACGTATGTTAGAACATGCCATCAACATGTTATCCATATAAAAGAGAAAAATAAGATACGAATTTATAATCTTCTTAAAGTACAATAATGCTCATCATTACACTAAGTAAAGCCAATAGTCATCATAAATGTGTCAAACTTCAAGAACCACTATCTCGGTGCTTGCTTCAAATCATAGAGACTCTTCTTCAGTTCGCATATTAGATTTTCTTATCAAGCTCTATGTACCCTTTAAGTTGTTGCATATATAAGTCAGCCTCTAAGTCTCTATGGACGAAGGCTGCCTTAACATCTAGTTGATCTAGCTGTAAATCTTCTACAACAACAATACTTAAAGTAGGCCATTTAACCATATGGGAGAAAATCTCAGTAAAATCAATACATGCCGCCTTCTATACAAAATCGTTTACTACCAACCTGGCCTTATATTTAGTTGAGCCTTCATGATCTTATTTCACTTTGTATGCTCATTTGTTATGAATAGAATTCTCATCTTTTGGACGTTTGACCAGGACCTAGATTTGGTTCATATGGAGTGAGTCCACTTTTTCATCTATACTGAATCCACTAAACTTGCTATCAACCTACATTTTCTTATCAAAACAACTACACTCACTTCCATCAATTAGGAATAAATAATCAAGAGAAGGAGAATATTATTTGTTAAGAAACCATTTTCTTATAGACCTTCATTGCAGAACTGGTGCCTCTATATTATTATGTTCGCCCTCCTTTTGTGCATTATCCTGTTCAACACTGTTCTCATGTCCTCGCATTCAATAAACATCAATTCTATTTGTTTCTCTTCCTCCTTAAACATGTCCTAATATTGTAACACTCCAGAAGTTCTTAGACCAAATCCCGACTTGGAAGGCAAACCAGCAGAAACTGGTAGAAAGCCTCATAGAAGGGCTCATCAGACGAGTCATCGTCAAAAACAACAACCTGTGAGGATGGTCATTATTGCCCGAGGATTTCCTCATCCAGTTCAACGAGTACAATGACATGTTGGTTGTAGTAACTAGTCATTGTTTTGGCCATTGGTATCAACCAAGATTTCTTGTCAAACTTTTACCAAAACCAACGAGCCCAGTGACGAGTCATTAGATGAAACAACAACCCGTCCTATTAAACATTTAGGTGAGAATCAAACCATGCAAGAAGCACAAAACAAAACAACGAATGGATACAACAAGTTGGTGTATCATCTAATGGATTATTGGTACGGCTCATTGGGAGAGAAACAAAAACTATGCAAGTTTTTTCAGTGGCAACAACTGGGTTAGTCGACCTGTTGTATCCTTTTAACAAGTCGTTTATTCACCCATTAAGAAGCCCAGAGTATTTCCAAAGCCTTTCTAGAGGCCACGGTAGGATTTAACCCACCCATTGTATCACCTAATGGGTCATCCTTTTAATCCTTGGTCAAAGTCCTGAAACCAAATTATTGGACCCAGGACCAACGACTAGTCCCAAAGTCGTGGTCTCAATCAACGACTTATTGTATGCACCGCTGACCCGATCGGCAAAGTTGAAATGGTTATTCAGGAAAATTTTTGTAACTTCCAACTATTTTAGTTTCTAAACTACATCATTTTGAGTACGTTTAGAGGGGAATTAAGGGGATTGATTGACTTATCCCTCTCATTCTCTCCCAACTTACGTAACCAGTATGTAGAAAACTCGAAAAGACTTCTTAGGGAAAGAGCTAGGGTTCCGTTTCTTCTCTATATTTCCAAGAGATTTTTCAGAGGATTCTTTCTTTAGGTATGTGAGTTCAACAAGGAATTCTTCCATCCTTTGTGTCCCGCACAATTTCTCTAGAAACCTTTCCTACTCTAGCCCTGCAAGAATCATGAATTAGGGTTATGATTCAAATAAAGTAAGGAGTTCCTAAATTCCAACTATCTTGCTAATTGTTATCACCCTAGCATATGATTGTTATGTTTTTAATGTGGATTTAATAGCATGATCTTCTCCTTAGTTTATTATGATTTGGGTTGAGCCTCTGCATTATTTAGAACTCGACAGAATATTATTTTTGTTATGTGGTGGGGAATTTTACCCGAGTTATGAATGTTCGTACAGACACATGAATAGAAGTTAATGTTTTAGTATATTCAATTATTCGGTGGTCTGGATGACTATACGCAAGTGCACGTGGTCGAACAAGTAATAAATGGCTCAAGTGTTAAGTATCGATCCCACAGGACCGGATCTATAGCAAATCTACTCAAGTGTCAATAAACCGTAACTCTAAAAATGCAGACAACAATGAAGAAAGTTTTTATATTTATGGTTTTAATTTTATACTAAGTCTAAAATGAATATACAATTTGAGTCTGAACTATGAATGTGAGCATGCTGAGGCTAAACGAACATGTAGAGAAATAAATTATCGATACAAATGGTTAATCTTTCCTCCGGTTGCTAGTCAGAATTATTGCCTATGGATTAAAACTCGTATTTAACCCAACTTAAGAATCATGAACCTTCCACCTACATTTCTGTGATAAGAAGAAATTCATGTTCTAGCCATACAAAACTGATTCCTAATGACAAATACGACTCAGGTATATTTATCCCGAAGGTAAATCAATTCTCAATTTTCCCAAACTAAGTAAAATTATCATATCCTATTAATTCACAACGTTCAATTTCAAAGCTCTCTTCGAGTGAAACCGACTTTAGATTTACATTAACATTGGCCAAACATTAATGCAGTAAAAACAAGAATTAATAGAACAACCATGGAAGAAAAGATGAAAAAACCAAATGATCAACAATCACATTTCAATACAAATGTTCTAACCTCAAGAAGAAGTGAAATTAGCCACTCATTTGTGGATTAAACATCATCAAATGAGTGTAAATCATACAAACAATTGAAAGAAAGAAGAAAGAGATAGAGAAAAACCCTAAGATTTTTCGTCCCTCAACCGCTTCGTAACCCACGTTCTTGCTCAACCAAGTCTGAATAATTAAAAATGAACCTAAGTGTTCTATTTATACCGGTGGGAATTTTTCTCGGGAATAACAAGGCAACGTGTCACGGAGTGCATCGTGAGCACTGCCTCCGTGACACGGCACAAACGCGGAGGCTCCCTAGAATTTGGTCGTCCAAGTATTTACTCCAACGCACGGCATGCAACGCGGAGTCGACCAACGTGACACGGCACGAACGCGCACCTTCACTGGAATTCCAAGTTCCAAGTAATTAGGTCCAACGTGCCACGGAGGCAACGCGGACCTTCTGGTTTTTTGCCAATTTAATCATCCTGGATTGTAATGCATTCGCGATGGTGCAAATAAGTGACACGCTCCATCGCTGAGCCCCTTTTCTCATTGCTTTCCTTGGCCATTTCCTTGCTCGCTTCCGAGTCCATTTTCGATTCCTCCCAACATACATCTTAGCTTCATAAAATTACATTTTTCCTACAAACAACGCTAATCATGTTGGTTAGTATAAATTCACATTTACCACAATTTGCCATGAGAATGTACAAATATCGTTAGATAAACACGACAAAAACGACGCATTTATATCACTTGGGCATATAAATCTGCCCAAGATCACTTACCCCACACTTAAAATATTGTTCGTCCTCGAACAATAATCTTACACCTCATGCAATTGGACACCCACTCATAGCTACTTTGGCTCGACAATCCGAGCTACGATTATACCGATTATTTAACATAGCAAATCATCAAGAAAACATGCATAGTATCATCAATACAATGACATTCAACACATCAAGACCTCCTAGACTCACGAATCGACTCTCAATATCGGCAAACTCATGAAAATTTGCTGATCAAGATATCCGACACGAAATTCAATCTCTCGCCAAGCATGTGCCCTCACAACACAAGAGAATTTCCCCATTTTCAATCACATGAACTCTAAACATTTCATGCAGGGGCATATAAACACAATTTCACTCTCTCTCCCAAAAGAATTCACATGCATCGTGGCATGAACCATAGGCTTGCCTCTAGTGTATTACTCCACTAATATAAGGACGCGTGATGTAGGATCACGTAGGACTTAACAGGTTGTAATGTAAGCTACGGAACTAGTAAATACCGGGCTAACCAATAGCAACTAAAGATTTATGGCAAAAGCAAAGTCTCATCACATTTGATATTTTTTTTATTTTTTTTATTTTTTTTATTTTTGTCCCCCAATTCTTTAAGCACACCCGACTTAACAACAAAGATTAGTTATACATCTTTATTTTCTTTAACCGCAAGTGCACCTTTGATCTTTTCTTTACTTTCATCACTTAGCTTTTTCCTGCAAATTTATAAATTAATTAAAAAAACAAAAAAAACATGTAATTTAATTGAAATTTTTTAAAAATATCGATGATTTCGATAAAAAAGATATTTACAAAGAGTTGTTTATATATAAGAAGGAAAAACAAAGAAATCCTCCTAAAAAAAATAAAAAAAATAAAACATACACACAAAAGCACAGGGTCACAATTTTTCCAAGCACAACAACAGAACATGAATATCAACACAAAACAAAGACAAAACTCAGCACCACCTAACTACTCCCTACCCCACACTCAAACACCGAACACTGCCCCGTACCATAAATTCAACATAGCACAAAAGTGGGCGGTGAAAATCCCTGATCAATTAAAGTATCTAACTTCTTCGTCAAAAAAGCCGCCGCCGTTCCCCATGTCTGAATTCACTCCGTCGTCCTCCTCCGACTCAAGGTCGGAATCCTCACGACGCAGCTCCCCTCATGGTGGGGACGTCGTCATCCACAAAGCTCCACAAAATCTGGGCCCACCCGACATAGCACCCTGGCATTTTCGCCGAAGGGGTAGTCTAAGTCGAGCTGCCACACCATCCTCTCGTTGCCGGCCTCCCGCTCATGCGCAGCTGGAGCATCTCCATCCCGAACATGCAGGCCATGTGGCCGATCATCCCGAGCATGACGCCGGCTAGTGTAAGGACTGGCCCGTGAGTGGTGTCATGCCTTGGTTTTGTGACGTCCACGGCACGCCTCTCCATCTCATGGATGTAATCCGTGGCCTCTCTTCAACATCCAGGCTCCCTCAAGAATGTGGTCAGCAAGCCACCAAACCCGCACCTGTGCCCTTGATGCAAACGGGCTCTCTTCATGGCGGATATGATCACCACCCCAACATTGATCTCCAGCCCTTTCATCAAGGCATACACACTGTGCATATCAGCTGGAGCACGGTGACATTCGTCATGTGCACCCCGAATCGTGCAAGAACAAATACCTACCCAGATTCTGGCTTCCCTGTTCATCCTCGGTGAGTAAGGCAATGCCTGATGGTAGCCCCTCTCTCATGCCTCGCTCAACGTGCCGGAGAACGGGCTCCACCACAAGGTGCGTTCCGATATCCGCATATGGTGGAGTGACATTCAGCCGCTCGCAGTACATGGGCGTCTCCGTGTTCGGCGCCCCAAGACAGCATTCAGGTGATGGGGCTCAAGAGGGACAATCTGACCCCTTATTTGATGGTGTGATCTGCGGAGCGCCGGGTTCCAATATGCATAGAACTCCCGAATCAAGTGCGCATTGCACCTGGGCGCCAAAGATGAAGCTCAGCTCAAGAAGGCTAATCCGGTGGACAATTGAGGGAACCTCGTGCCAAAGGTTCCCTTGCACTTGCTCCTCAGTGAAGCACTTATTCCTGTGTGCTTTGTATACCACTTCTTCCTTTTCTTCGTCACCCATCGTTCCGTATTGGTGGCGTTGGCCGCACGTGCTGGTGCTGCCGGGACCGGCCGCTCCCGCTTCCACTTTTCTTACTTCCGGCGCCCGATGTAGATGCGCCCTTCCCTTTATCTTGCCTGCTTGCCATTGTTCCTATCAAATCAAGTAGACAGTCCCAATGTCGTCAAATTTAAAAATTAGCTTCGACTAAGGTTGGGTTAGGCTAGGTCACCCCACACTTAGTCTTTAGCCACAATTACAACATTTCGGCAAGACCATTATTTCCAGTTTACATGAAAAAACAAACAGAAAACACAACAAACCATGCCTCATGCATTCAGAGAATTCGACGGTATAAATTCTTTGTACTACTCAGACTGCATGTGCTAACCACAACATTACCATCGATCACATTTCTATACATAGCACTTAGCAAGGGAAAAAAAGAAAAATTTATCTACACAAGCCTATACAATTCAACTATTTCTTGTATATCACAATTTCGTTACCCCGAAAACTGGCCGGCCTTTTAGCATATTAACAGTTAGCACAACCAACTCATCTCACCCAACATACACAACCCAAATAATAATTGCACAATTCAACTAGATTTCTCCCTAGCTATAATTTTTCAAACATTCGATCAAGCTAATGTATTTATCGGTTCATACAATCACAATGATATTACGAACATAACCAACAATAACTTAAATGAATTTAAGCTCAATTTCTACATAGGGTAAGGTTTACTCACATCTCATGCTAAAAATCAAAAAATTTGACCATAATTGAGATAGAGTTGAAGAACATACCTTGAATTCGATGAAAGGAAGAAAACTTGTCATACCAAAGCTAGGTCCGTGTCACGTTGAGGGAGAAGGGATTTGGGAAGTTTGTCGCGGAGGGGATGAAAATGAGAGAAAAATTAGGAATTTGGGGTTAAAAGTGGGGATTTCTGGTGCGGGTTACCCGGTGACCTGGTGTGACCCGGACGCGAATAACACTCAATGTGTCATGGAGGGTAATGCGGAGCACCCCCTCCGTGACAACGGAGCCATCACGCAGGTGTTCTGAAATTTGTAAAAATTCTAGTAATTTCCTTCAACGTGTCATGGAGGGTAACGCAGAGGCCCTCCTCCGTGACACGGAGCCATCGCGTAGGCTCACTGTTTTGCCACTTTATTTTTTTCTACCTCATTTTTTCTCCTTTGCGATTCTTTGCATTTTGCCCTCCGATCAACCTGAAATTTGTCTTACAACAAGTAATTGGTTAGAATCCTGCTGTTTGAAAAACACAACACAATATTTTTTTTTATATTTACATTTTTATATTTTTTTTTCTTTTTTTTCTTCTTAACTAACTGTACATTTACAATACAATAAATTTACTTGGTTACCTCGCGCAGCGCCTGGTTTACCAACGCGGCTCGACGTCATTCACACTCTCATTCATCCCCAGGGTGACTCGAGACGCCTCCGACCATGTCCTCACCTCTCGCAAGCTTACCCTCTAGGTGGTTTCCTCTAATAACTCCCCGTGACCTCAACGCTCTGAACAACATCAGCTCGATCACGTTGATCACCGAGAGTTTTCGCACACGGCCGGGAGCTTGTGGCCTTGTACAATCGAACACCTCACCTTGTTGTGCGCATGGTTAGCTGCCCCGGCAGCCTACATCAATTAGCGGTTTCCCGGTCACCAAGAAAGGACGCCCCAAAATAAATGGGACTTCCAAGGCCTATCTCAAAGTCCAGCACAACGAAGTCTACCGGGAAGATAAGGAGCCCACTTGCACCAAAGACGCCCCTCCACAATGCCATCGTGTCTGGCCAAGGCGAATCCGATCTGCTAGCTGCAAGATCACTGTTGTTGGTCTAGGACTCCCTAGCCCCAACTTCTTGAATACCGATGTCGGCATCAAGTTAATGCTCGCTCCCAAATCGCATAATCCAAGAGCTCGGATACTCTTCCCAATAGTAATTTGTATTGTAAAGCTCCCAGGGTCCTTGAGCTTTGTGGGCAACCTGTTTTGTATCCGGGAAGTGCACTCCTCCGTAAGATCCACCGTAGCATACTCAGTCAACCTGCTTTTGTTCGCCACGATGTCCTTTATGTACTTTGCGTACTTCGGCACTCCCTGCAAAATATCAACAAGAGGTAAATTAATGTGTACCTGTTTAAGAACCTCCATGAACTTTTTGAAACACGCCTCCTCCTTGTGTTTCTTTAATATTTGAGGGAACGGGGGTGGAGGTCTTTCTGGTTCAGCATACTTCTTCTTCCCCCTCTCATCACTTTGCTCCCTCTCATTTTCTGCTACTCCCGACTGTTGAGGTGGTCTTTCTGGTTCCACCTCTTTAAGCTGCAAACCACTCCTTGTGGTCACTGCATTCACTTGCTTGGGGTTGGATTCCGTGTCACAGGAAGTCCTCCTCTAGGTCTGGTGTTTTGGGCTCCAGCAAATTGCCCAAACTGGTACTCCAGCGCCTTTGTAGCTAATTGATTGTTCTTAACATCGGCTGCCAATTTCACATAGTCAGCCTGCAA